>JAJPUD010002623.1:0-216839 GCA_023553655.1 Myrmecobius fasciatus
AGCAATTTGGAACTATGCTCAAGAAGTTATCAAATTGTGCATACCCTTTGACCCAGCAGCGTTTCTATTGGGCTTATATCCCAGTAGAAAGGAGGAAAAGGGATCCACATGTGCAAAAATGTTTGTGGCAGCCCTCTTTGTAGTATCAAGAAACTGGAAACTGAAAGGATGCCCATCAATTGGAGAATGGCTGAATAAATTATGGTATATGAATATTATGAAATATTATTGTTCTGTAAGAAATAACCAGCAGGATGAATTCAGAGAGACCTGGAGAAACTTGCATGAACTGATGCTGAGTGAAATCAGCAGAACCAGGAGATCATTGTACACGGCAACAACAAGACTATATGATGATCAATTCTGATGGATGTGATGCTCTTCAAAAATGAGATGACTCAAGCCAGTTCCAATGTCTTGTGAGGAAGAAAGATATACACCTAGAGAGTGGGTAGGATCTGTAAGAACTGAGTGTGGACCACAACATAGCATTTTAACTCTTTTTTGTTATTTGCTTGTATTTTGTTTTCTTTTTCATTTTTTTCCCTTTTTGATCTGATTTTTCTTGTGCAGCAAGATAATTGTATAAATATGTATACATATATTGGATTTAACATATTTTAACATGTTTAACATATATTGGATTACTTGCCATCTAGGGGAAGAGGTGGAGGGAAGAAGGGGAAAATTTGGAACACAAGGTTTCGCAAGGGTTATTGTTGAAAAACTATCCATGCATATGTTTTGAAAATAAAAAACTTTAAAAAAAAAAAAGAAAAATCAGATCAAAAAGAGAAAAAAATTGAGAAAGAAAACCAAATACAATCAAACAACAACATAAAAGATGAAAATACTATATTATGGTCCACACTCGGTCCCTATAGTCTCTCTCTGGGTACAGATGACTGTCTCCATCACAAGACCATTGGAACTGACCTGAATTACCTCATTGGTGAAAAGAGCCATGTCCGTCAGAATTGATTACTTAATCTTGTTGTTGTGTACAATGTTCTCTTGGTTCTACTCACTTCACTTAGCATCAGTTCATGTAAGCCTCTCTAGGCTTTTCTGAAATCATTCTTTTAGCAGGTCTTTTTAAAGTTATCTCTATAGTAGCAGCTATTACAGACTCTTGTATGATTTTAATGTGGACTTGAGAGACAGCTTGTCTGAGGAGAGTCTTGAAGCATCTCATTCTACTGTCAGATGCTTTTTAAAAATTTCTTAAAAGTTTATTTAAAACAAATAAAAAATAGAAGAAAAAATTGCCTTGTGCATAGAACAACATAAGAGAGGATTCAAAATATAAAGCAAGAAATTTCCATTTCAAAGAAAGTCTATATAATGAATACTTACATATTGTGCTTAGAACTGTCCATCTTTTCTTTGCTTCCTTGTAGTTTTTCTTTTGTTCTCTGCTGTGTACTTTTGACTATTCTTCCTCCCTTGTTTCCCCCCAAAAGGTTACAATTAAGTGTGGAAATAGATAGGCAGACAGACAGACTGATAGATTGATAGATATAGATGTAGATACATATATATATATATACACACACACACATACACACATATATACAAACATACATATATGCACATATACACACATATATTCACATATAGTCATACATACAAACACATGTACTTAGTTATACATATACAAAAATATACATAGATATCCATAATTATACATATAGAAAGAGAGACATATACATTCATCTGCATTTATATATAAGATCGTACTTTGCTTGTTTTGAGCTATTCCTGAAGGCGGATAACATTTTCCTTCATAAGTCCAAGTCTTTCCATAATTTTTCTAACTTCACCAACTCATCATTTCCTATACCACAACAATATTCCAATACTGTCTAGTTATTTTAAATAGTCTAATCAAATGCTTTAAAAATTAATAAATATGGTGGAATTTCATAGCTTCTATCCCTGTCAGTTATCTGTACCTCTTTTTGACCTCTACCTCTTAGAATCTCTGCTTTCCTTCAAAGTACCAGCCAGGGGCTGCCTCTCAGATAAAGTCTTTCCTGTTCCTCTCCACTATTAATACCTGATGTATTTTCTTTGTGTAGACTGTGTGTTTGCTTAAGTATGCAACAAGTATGTTGTTTCTCCTGATGGAATAGGAATTCTTCAAGGGTAAGGAATGTTTCATTTTTCTCTTTACATTTCCAGCATATAGAATAGTACCTGTTATGTAGTAAACACTTAATAAAGGCTTATCAATTAATTAGGCTGCTATAGAAAAATCATCTGTAAAAACCTGCTTGTAACTTTCTGATTTTTTTTTCCATCAGGGATAACCTCAATGCATTTTAATAAAGATTTTAAATGAGGTAGCTAGATGGCACAGTGAATAGAGCATCAGCCCTGGAATCAGGAGGACCTGAGTTCAAATATGGCCTCAGAAATTTCCTATGTATGTGACCCTGGGCAAATCACTTAACCCCAATTTCCTAAAAAATTAAGATTTTATAGAGAAGGAAAAAGCAAGCATATGGGTCAAAAATTACTGATATCTTTTTGGTCACTTTTAATTTTGGTTTGGGTTTGTTGTTATTGTTTATCATTATTTTCCTATTCCTTTAGACTTATGCCCTCTTTGGATTATTTTAAAATTCAATTCTTGAAGATACATTAAAATTGCATCATCTCTATGGCTTTTTTTGTATGTATTAGATTAGGTATAGATATTCTTCCTACTTTCATATTTCTAAATGCCAATGGAGTTTCATCATTTAGTGCACTGAGTACTGAGGTAATAGTCCCACTGTAGCAGCCAATGAAAATAGATTATTATACAAATGCCAACAGGCCTGTTCTCCTTCATGGCCATCTGTTGTCCCTCCTCCAATTTAATTACAAATATTTCTGGGATAATCTGGATTACTGGTCCAAGATACAAATCGGGACTTGTCATTTCTTTGTCCAAAATTTTTCAGTGGCTCCCTATTGCCTCTAGGACAAAAAATAAATAAATTCTTCATACAGTTATTCAAAGCCCTCAATAATCCAAACACCACCTAACTTTCCACATGATTTATATTATTCCTTTCCCTTTACTCCATGTTCCAGCCAAAATTCACTTAGAATTCCTCTTCCATCTCCATGCTTTTGTACAAACTGTACTCCTCCCACCCTGCCACGCACTGAAAGTACTGCTTCTTTATCCCTTCATCCCTCTTAGAATCCCCAGCTTCTGTGGCACTTCTAATTCCCACTTGCATTGGTACATAGGATCTCTCAAAAGGCAGACACTATTTGGTATTTTAGGGGTGCCCTATATACCCAGGCTCCCAAAACTATAGCAAATAATCATCCTCTAGTATGCTACTCATTACCCTTCAGTCAGGAGACAGAATTATCTCAAAGAAAAAGGCCTTTACTAAAATGTCAGAGTAAGAACAGTAACTACAAAACATTCACTCCTTAAATCTGAGTCACACTTTCCCAAAAATATATACAATCCGGAGAGAGTGGACTAAACTTATACTACAATTGTAGTGAGACACAGCTCTAGTGAGTCACATCTTTTCCTTTTCTTTGTTGACCCTGCCCCTCAACTGATGGCTTTTTATGGGTCCATAGATGCTTTCTTCTCTGCTGCCAGAGGTCATGCTCTTGTTGCTGGTTTTGGCTTTAAATGTCTCTCTGTCTTCATATCTATCGGGAAAGTGTATCTCTGTCCAATTATTTGCTCCTGCCTGGAATCTCTCAAACCACTGGGTGGGGTGTCTCCTTCTGGCTACTTGCTCAGCTGCTAGGTGACATGGTCAATGTAGGGTGGGGGGGATAGGGAGAGAGAAATAAAGCCCATCTTCTACCTGAAAAGGTCAAGAGCTGTGTCTGCTTCCTGTTGGCTCCTGCCTCAACTGCCTCCTTTAAACTCTATCTTTTTAGGGTCAAGACCAATTATTATTTCTCCAATGTTGTTGCTCTCTTCTGACTCAGAGACAGGTGTAATTTCTTTTTGAAGAGATGACAGAGGGTTAACACCTCGTTAACACATTAACAACTCCCTCATCATCTGTGATTACTTCAAAGCTCCATCAACTGAATCTGGGGGACAGAAATAATCTCTTTCCTCCTTAGATGCTCAGCTCAGATGCTACCTCTGAGAGGAAGCATTTCTTTATTCTTCCATCTCTGCTCCCAATAACTTTGTATTTGTGTATGTTCCATCCTTCAGTCTTCCCCAGCTAAATATTGCTGTGTTGGGCCCAGAGTCAAGAACTGAGTTCAAATACACCTTCAGACACTTACTAGCTGTGCGACTCTGAGGAAGTCATTCTCTGCCTCAGTTTCCTCAATTGCAAAATAGGGATAATAATAGCATATAATTATTCTGGAGATCATTAGACATATATATATAAGACACATACATATACATATAAAGTGCTATAAAGCACTAAGAATATTGGCTGGCATATAATAGTTGCTTAATGCTTATTCTTTCCCTCCCTCATAAAATATAAGCTCTTTGAGGTGACTGTTTCATTTTAAACTGTGTAGCTCAGTATCTAGCATAGCATCTTTTATACAGTAAGCAGATAATAAATGTTACACACAAAATCTCAGAGTTGGAAAAGAAGAGAAGGAGGCCATCTAGACCAAAGCTTCATAACCTGGGGGTTATGACTCCATATTGGGAAGGGGTAGCAAAATTATGGTTTGTTAGCAGTAAATATTTGGTTTGTATATCTTTTCTATAGATCTATAACTTGGGGTAGTAAGTAGAAAAGTTTAAGAAGCCATGATCTAGACTAACCTGAACCTGAGCAGAAATCCCTCCTACAACATAATCCATTGGTCATCCAGTTTTTGAGGCGGGGATCTGGGCAAGCCATTCCTCTCTTGCCTAACTCAGATTAGTAGAGAAATGTCTTTCAGGCTTAAACCTGATCCTTTGTAGTTTGCAGATTCCAAGAGATTCAATTCAACAAGCATTTATTAAGCATCTACTGTGTGCCAGGCACTGTGTGTATAAAGAGAGAAAGAAGATGGTCCTGAAGCAACTTCTATTCTACTGGATGTAAGCAATTGATACATAAATAAACCAATACAAAAAATAGACAGGGTAATGACATAATTATTTTGGTGATGAGCACTTTACAACTTGAGAGTAATCATGGAAGGCCTTTCAGGGCATGTTACACTTGAGCTAAGCCTTAAAAGGCATAAGGTATTCCAAAATAGAGCTGTGAACAGGAAGAGCATCTTGGACATAAGGAACAGCATCTTCAAGCTCAAAGATGTAGCAGATCAAAGTAAAATGACTGAGGAAACAAAGGCTCAATCTTCAGAGTACAGGGGATGGAGGGAAGGTCATTCAGAGGAACACAAATCTAATCTCTCTCCTCGTGTTTAGTAGAGTGCTTGGCATATAGTAAGTACTTAATAAATGTTTATTGATTGATTATCCATAAGAGCTCTTCAAATGCTTGAGGACAGAGATGACAATCTCCCCAGATGCCTTTCCAGGCTAAACATTCCATGAACCAATACCGTGTTCACCTTCCTCCTTGTGGGCACGGTCCAGCTTGTCAATATTCTCCCTAAAATGGGATGCTCAGAACTGAACACAATGCTTTCTCTGTGATTCATCAAGGATAGAGTGTAGTGGGACTATGGCCTCTGAATTAAAAAGTGGAATGCAATCTTGCTATTAACAATGAAAAATATGAGGAATACAAAGAAATGTGGAAAGATTTATATAAAGCAAAATGGAATGACAAAGTGGAACTAAGAAGGAGATATACACGTTGGTTATATAACATTAAAAATGCTTACCAAAATACAGAAGTAGATAAAGAATACAAAGAGAATGATTAAATATGCGTTTATGGACATATTTATAGAAATTCATTTAAAAGTGAAAATGGTTGCAAGTGTATGTTTACTTGGTTTTATTCTTGTTTAAAGTGCAAATGCAAATTAAGAATAGTAACAACATTTTTTAAATTTAAAAGTTCAAGGATTAAAGTTGGGGGAGGACAGGCACTCTGTTGGTAGGGCTATAGAAGGAAGCAAATATTTTGGAAAGCATTATGGCAACATGAAATAAGAACCATTTATTGCATTTAATTAAAATGAATTGCCTATCCCATCAAGTCCTGGGCAGGTTTGTCTTCTCAGTGATTTGTGTGTGTGTTGTTGTTTTTTTTTTTTTAATAACATTTTCCCCAATTAAATATAAAAATAAATTTTAGCATTCTTTTTTTATTATTTTAATTTGAGTTCCAAATTTTCTCCTTCTCTCTCCCTGCCCCCCCCTTCCTAGGGTAATAAGCAATTTGATATAGGTTACACAAGTGCAATCATCCAAAACATATTTTCATATTAGTCATTTTACAAAATAAAACACAGAACAAAAAAAGTCACAAAAAATAAAGTGAAAAACAGTATGCTTTGATCTGCATTCACATTCCATCAGTTCTTTTTTCTGGAGAAAGCATTTTTTATCATGAGTCCTTTGGGATTGTCTTGGATCTTTGTATTGCTGAGAATATTGTTCATTGTACAATATTGCTGTTACTGTGTACAACGTTCTCTTGATTCTGTTCACTTCATTCTGCATCAGTTCACATAAGTCCAGGTTTTTCTGAAACCATCCTGCTTCTCATTTTATAGCAAAATAGTATTCCATTACAATCATATACCTGTGTGTATGATTTGTGAGATGACACAGTATCTCATGAATAGGATTTTACAAATGAGTTAGTTTGTATTTCATTCCCATACAGCCCTTGGCTATCACATAATCCAATAGGAGCATTTATTAAGCCCCCAGGCACTGTGTATATAGAGACGAGAATGGTTCTCTCCCTTAAGGGATGTAACATTTTACTAGAAGGGAAACAAAAGGTAACCAAAGAACTCCATACAAAGTATATACAAAGTAATTTCAGGGAGATACACTAACTAGTATGGGTTTTAGGGAAAGCTTCCTGGTGGAAGCGGCAATTGATGGGCCTTGAAGGGAGTTAGGAGTTTGAAAAGGTGAGGAAGGAAAGGCGTTCCATGCAGGGAGGCAGTCTGGACAAAGCTTCAGAGTGTCTGGGAAACAGAAAATAGACTGATCCGGTTGGAATTCATATGGAATATATGAAGGAGAATAATGCCTAGAAATAAAAATAAAATAAAGGCTAGAAAAAATAGATTTGGGCCGATTATGAAAAGCTTTAAACTCTAACTAGAGGAGTGTGGACTGCCCAGAGGCAAGCGGTAGCCAGATTGGTGTTTTAGGAATATTAATTTGGCGGCTCTCTAAGGCGAAATGGAGAATGCTGGGAGAATAATGGAGAGGCGAGAAGATCTGAGGGCTGGTCGTGGTACGAGCAGGGGAATGGAAACAGAATCAAGAGCTTTTGTGGGGGGTGAATTGACAAGACCGGGCAACCGGGGGGTGATGGGCGAGTGTGGGTAACTGAGAACCACCCCTAGACGGCAAACTAGAGGCGATGCCCTCGACGGAGACAAGGGAGTCAGCAAGAGGAGCGGATTTGGGGGCGAGGGGCGGGGGAGGAGCGTCTCTCCGCTGGGTGAGCCGGTGGCGGTAGGTGATGGCTGAGGACTTGCGCCAGGGAGAAGTCATCCTTCCCTTCTCCAGGGAAAGCCAGACCAAGCCCAGCCAAGGGTCCGGCTAGTGCCAGAAGGCTCGTAAGCGGGCGCTGCCTGCCCCCTGGTGGCCAGAGGGGAGCACCGCCTCTGGCCAGTTTCAATTACTTGCCCAGCAATTTTCTACAGGGAACTGTCCGCCGCTCACCTTTACCTGTGTGTGCGCGTGTTCCTGGGAGTGTGTGTAGAGAAAAGCTGCATCACCGGAATCTGGGGCCGGAACCTGATGCCCTCACTCTACAGTGAGTGATCAGTATCACGACCTGCAGCCAGCTCCCCTTCTCAGCACTTCCTCTTTTCCTCCTCCCCCTCCTCTTCCTTTTCCTTCTCTTCCTCCTCCTCCTCCTCTTTCTCTTCCTCCTCCTCCTCCTTCTTCTCCTTTCTTCTTCTTTTTTTAATCACCAAACAACCATTTCTCTGGTGCCTAATCCTTGCCAGGCCCTGGGAAAGTGCCCGAGCTACAAAAACAAAAGCTAAATTCCCTGCCCTCGAGGAGCTTACATTCTACTGGGGCTCCCTTTTCCTGGCTCTTAATTCCACGTATTCGCGCGCTCACACACACATTGCCCAGCTCTAGGGATGCTTGCCCTGGACTTAAAGTGGCTTCCCCTGCCCTGCCCACTCTGAGCCGAGGCTCGTGGAAGAGTGAGTAACGGTTCCTAGGCTCTAGCCTCGGGCGCCCTTCCTTCCTAGGTATTCCAGCTCCTTGGATGACTTCAGGGAGCCTTGCCCTCCAGACTTTCACCCTTCTGTTTTCCAGACCTTCACTGATGCTCCCTTAGGCCACCAAGGGGCCTCCTCACCCCCCACCCCACCCCCGTGGTTCCCAAGTCGACTTGGAAACCTGGCTCATAAACCTGCTGCATCTGATCTTGGACCACCTCCATCTCCCACAGCCAAGAAGTCTGTAACTGGAGGCCCAACCCGGGCAGTCGTCACTTTCCCCTTTTTTCTTCCGTCAAAATCCACTACAATTGAGTATGGGAGGTGGGGGCATGGAGGTGTTGAGCACCTGAGGCTGTTGGTATATCCCAGGCAGCATGATGTGGTCCAGGGAGTCCTGGGGTTGGATCCAAGAACTGTGTTCAGACATCACATGCCAGGACACCAGAATTTGAGACTTAAAAGAGAAAAGCATCCAATCCAACCCAGATCCTAAAGGAGCCATCGAACAGGGGATGGTCTGTTCACTAGTTTCGTGGCCCTATTTGCCACAAAGTGGTTCCCCCACTCCAGGCCTGTTTCCTTACTTCCACCATTGTCCTACTCACTCCAGGCTCTCAATCTTGGCAACTTCCTCAATCCCTCCACCTCTCTCACTCCTCATATACAAACAGTTGCCATTTCCCGTTGATGCTACTGTTATGACAACTTTCAAGTATCTCTCATTCTCACCTCTGCCACTGCAAATCGCCCTGGCACAGGCCCTTATCACCTTGTGCATGCACTACTGCAGTAGCTTACTGGCTATCTAGTCTCTCCCCACTCAGCCCCTCCTGCACTTCACAAATTTATCTTTCTAAAGTTCAGGACCATGTTACCTCCCTCATTCTATAAACTTCAGTAATTCCCTAGTACTCCAGGATAGAATATAAAAGCCAACTGATTTGGCTGTTAAAACCCTTCATAATCAGTATCTTTCTAACAAATACAGGACACCCCATCTCCCAAGTCTGCACGTTCACCAGTTCTCCTTGCCTACAATGCTCTTCCTCCTCTTCCCTGCCTCCTGGCTTCCTTCTCAGCAAAAATCTCACTTCATAGAAGCAGCTTTTCTCAGTCTTTTTTAATCTGTTGGTTATCTCCAGTTTATCCTGTATCCAGCTTGTCTGTACATGTTTTCCCATCAGACTGGGAGCTCCTTGAGAAAAGGAACTATTTTTGCCTTTTTTGGTTGAGATGTGGGGTCAAAACTTAGCACAGTTCCAGGAACACAGCAAGTCGTGTTTGCTGACTTGAAAATGAAGGGGCTGAAGCAGATGATTGTTTTTAAGATCTTCTATGAGACTGTATGTGAGGTCCCCCTCCCCAGCCTACGATACTCTATAAGATTTTTTGTGAGACCCCTCCCAGCCAATGATCTTCTATGAGATTCTATGTGAGATCCTTCCCCAGTCTATGATCTTCTACGAGATTGTGAGGTCCCTCCCCCAGCTTATGATCTTTTTATAAGACTGTATGTGAGATCCCTTTCAGCCCATGATCCTCTATGAGATTGTTGGCAAGGTCCCCCCCAGCTCTGGGGTTTCTCACCTGCCCCTGTGCCTGGGCTCCCAGATGGCAAGAATCAGATCCCTAGCATTCTCTTCATACAATACCCAGCACAGAGCATTTATCATTAGACCTGCAGTATTAAGGACATCCCCTTCTAGTTCTTAGTTGTGTCTGATTCTTCATCAACCCATGTGGAGTTTCCTTGGCAAAGGCATTGGAGTGTTTTTCAGCCCATTTTACAGGTGAGGAAACTGAGGGAAACAGGATTGGGTGATTTGCCCAGGGTCACTCAGCTTGTAGATGTCTGAGGCCGGATTTGGAGCTGACTCTTCTTGGCTCCAGACCTGGCCCTCTGTCTACTACACCATCTAGCTGTCTCCTCCCCCCCTACAGGGATAATAATAGCACCTATCAGGTTCTTGTGGGAACAAAATGAAATAATATTTATAAGGATCTTTGACAACCTTAAGTGTCACATGAATGCTAGCACTCATTGTTAAAAACAACAACAACAACAACAACAACAACAACAGATACAGCAACTGTAGAAAATCCCCACTGTGTCCCAGGGGCTGGCTGCCACCTTCCATTTGTAGGAGACACATTGGCCCCCTTCGCTGCCTTCTTCTTCCCAAACACGGCCTCACTTTGGTGTCACTGATGAAGATCTCCAGTTTAGAGTCAGGTTTCCCCAGGACAGACTAGGTACATGACCTGGGTTGCCCTCAGCTTTAGCATCACGGCAGAAGCTCTGCAAAGATCATCTCTCAGTACACATTCACTGGCACTTTCCACATCCCCAGCCAAGCAGCCGTGCCCAGAGAACACCTGATCCGGGAGATAGCTTACCTGAGACCTTCAAGCTTCCCATCTATGTTGGGTTTTTCCTTAAATAAAGGAAATAAAACAAGGACAAATGTTTCTGGAAACTGGGTCTGGAAATTAAAAGCATCAACTAAATAATAACAACAAACACTTCTAAAATGAAATGTTTTCACCCCAGGAACCAAGCCAGGAGCACTTGGGAGGTTGTACAAAAAGCACCCTGATCTGGAGTGTTCATTGTCAGAGGAAGATGAGAATTTCAAGAAAGATGCCTTCAAACAACATGGGACTCAAGGTTTTGGTTTTGTTTTGTTTTATTTAAACCACAATGAATCTCATGGTCAGGCTATTTATGACTATTTGGAGCGATGTGATTTATTCAAAATGTGTAAGAATAGATACAATTTTAATGACATCCTGGGATTTTACCCACAACTTACCAAAGAAAATGGCTAAAATAGGATGCAGCTGACACCATTCCTCGAGTTTCCCTGTCATCCCCCAGATTCACTCAGTGGTCAAGTCTTACTGACCTCTGTCCCCTTCTCCACACTTACATGGCTGTGACTCAAGTTCAGACTTTGATCACTCTCATTTGGACTATTGTGACAACTTTCTAGTTGGTCCCCCTGCCTCCAGTCTTGTCCCTTGCAGATTTATCCTGTATATTCATTCCCCCTCCTCCAACTCCAACCCCACAAAACTGGTATTTCCAAATATAGCTCTGACCATATCACACCTCTACTCAAAAATCTTTACTGAATCCTTATTGCTCCTGAGACAAAATACAACTAAATAGCAAGTAGAGCTCAACATTCTCTGGTTCTGGTACCTTGATCCTCTTCCTTTTCCATCCCCTTCTCCCTGTCTTTCTCCCCTCTTCCAACTAATGTCCTCCTCTGAGATGCCCTCTCATTTACACTGAATATACATATTTATTGTATGCACCTAGATGTTTGCATGTTGTCTCCCTAATTAAAATGTGAACTCCTCTTAAGGACAGGGAATGCAGTCTGCCTTTTCTTTCTTAGCACAATGCCTGGACCTAGTTAAGTAATAACCCTTACTAATGCTCCACTGCAGTCAAACTGGCCCAGGAGCTCTCTTCATTCTATCTCCCACCAACGTCCATTTGCAACACTCTTTCCTTAGCTCCATTTCTTGCAACTCCATCTTTCTTAAGAGCACAGTTCAGGTGCTATATTGACCCATTTGTCTCTCCCTTTAAAAATGTAGAAAAACACTTGCAAGTAGGGACTGTTGCATTCTTGGTACTTCTTTACTTGGCACATAGTAGGTGCTTAATGGATGGACTGATTTCTTGAGTCAAAGAACAGAAATTGCAGGGATGCCCATCAAATGGGGGATGGCTGAACAAGTTGTGGTATATAATTGTGATTATTATTGTGTTTCAAGAACTGATGAGCTAAATGATTTTAGAAAAGATATAGAAAGATTTGCATAAAATAATGAAGAACAAAATGAGCAGAACCAAGAGAACACTGTATACAGTAATAGAAATATTGTTTTAAGAATGACTTTGAGCAAAAAAGTTCTTTTGTCCATTAGAAATATCCAAATTAACTATAAAAGATATATGAAGAAAAACAATATCTGCATCCAGAGAAAGAAATGATAAGTAGAAATATGTATAGAATAATTTTACATATATATATCTACACATACACACACACACACACACACACACACACACACACACACACACACACACACACACCCCTATCTGGGTCTAAGGGTAACCATGATGGGGAGAAGAAAATAAAAGAAATTTGCCTGATAATTTTGTTTGAAAGGAGTTGTGCATTGTAGATGTGAAATTTCAAATACAGTCATCTTTTTTATTATGTTATGGAAATGACTGTTTTGTTCCATAAATTTAAAATAAAAAGGAAAGACAATACTTTGTATTACTCTGTTCAAACTTCCTTGAATTAGCTTATCTATTCATTTACTCATGTCTGTATATATTACATCCCCCTAGAAGAATGTGGTCAGCTCTCTAGGGGCAGGGAGGACCTTCTTTCTGTCTCTGCATCCCTAGCCTAGTGCAGGGGTCCTGCCCACGGGTCCAAGCTCCCTCTGCAGTTTATAGATATTGCATCACCAAGAGCACAAGGGGCTGAGTGACCTGCTAATGATCACACAGACAGAACGTGTCTTGGACCCAGGTTTTTGTAACTCCAAGCCAGCAGTCTTTATTCATTATTCTGGCCACCTTTTTCATCACTGATTGTGTATCCATTTATTCCTCCCTCCAACTCATTAAAGGAAAAAATAATTTATTAAATGTCCACTGTGTGCTAGACACTATGCTAAGTACTTTATGATTATCTCATTTGATTCTCACAGCCCTCAGAGGCAACTGCTGTCACAATCCCTATTTTATAGTTGAGGAAATTGAGGCAGAAGTTAAGTGACCGGCCTAGGGTCACATGGCTGCATCTGTGGTCAAATTTAAAACCAGGGCTTCCTGCTGAAACATCTAGCCACCTCACTGCTCAAAGTGGGGAACCAGCAACCTCCTTGCTGAGCCTGGCTACTTCCAAGCACACTCTGGACCTCCACGACTCTCTTCCCTGAGGTTCACACAATCCAATTCTACCATCCAATCAAAATTCTCATACCTATCATTTATTGGCCTTGTAAATAATTTTTTTCAGCAGTGAACTCAGTGCCAGGCTCCCAATATTTCTCCTTCCTTCAGCTCTTGGCTTTGTACTAGGGAACATTAACATACACACAAATAGAAAAAAATCACTGTGTGCCTGTGTGTGTACACACCTTCCTTCGTACACATCTTTCTTCCTTCCTCTTTCCTTCCATCCTTCTTCCCTCCCTTCTTTCCTTCCATTCTTCCTTTCTTTTTCCCTCCCTCCCTTCCTCTACTTCCCTCAAAACCCTAATCTCTCAGATCACCAATTTATTCTCTACATAGGTCCTACCCCACCTCAGCTACATGCTGAGGGGCATCCCTTGATATTATCTCCCACAATTATACTACTTCATGGTTCATGAACTTTGAAATTCCTTCATCTGATCACAATCCTCTCCCTTGCAATTCCTAACCTTGTTCTTCATCCAATCCATCAGCCCCTCAGTTCTCTCTCAGGCCATTACCAATGGCTATACTTCTCTCTTTTCCCCTCTTGGCCCATGGAGTGAACCATTTTACCTCTGCATTCCTCTCTTCTCTCTGGTCCCTTACCCCTTTCATATTGCTAATCCTGGTTCTCAATGGAGAAAGTTATGAAACTATGATGATTGAGTGAACTACAAATTTACGTTGTATAATTTGAACTGGATTGTCATTACAATAAAGCAATTTTTATACCTTCCTAATTTACCCACCACCCATTTATGAAAATAGCTTTTGCAAATCTTTTCATCACTCCCTAAATATCTTACTTCTCCCTTCCTTTCACCTTCTCTGATAAGAATTTTGCCCTACTGAAAAAAAAAAAAGCTTACTCTTCCCCACTTCACCTCACTTAGGTATTTTTCCCCACTATCTCCTTAATCCCTGTCTCACATGGAGATGGTCCCTCCACAGAATTGGAAATTGAGGGAATATCCATCAATTGGGAAATGGATGAATAAATTGTGATATGAGTTTGTTCTATTAGAATGATAAACAGGATGCTCTCAGAAAAACCTGGAAAGTTCTCAATGAACTCAAAGTGAAATGTACTGTGTACAGAGTAACAGCAAAGTTATGGGATGATCAGCTATGAATGACTGCTATTCTCAGCAATACAAGGATCCAAGACTATTCTGAAAGACATGATAAAAATGTTATCCATACTCAGAGAAAGAACTGATTCTATCTGAATATAGATTGAAGCACACTTTTTTTTACTTCTTTTTTTTGAAGTTTTCTGGGGAAGGAGGGAGATCTATTTTTTTTTTTTGCAACATGATTTATGGAAATGTTTTGTATAACTTCACATGTGCCATCTTAATGAGAGGGAGCATGTGGGGAGGAAGGGAGAAAATCTAGAACTCAGAGTTTTAAAAACAAATGTAAGACAATTGTTTTACATGTAACTGGGGAAAATAAAAAAAATATATTAAATAAAAAAGAGGTAGCTCTTCTCTTTGCCAGAGTAAAACACTCTACATGCTCAAGTGTTACCATCCCATTCCAACTTCTCTAGTAGATGGCTTTCCCCATCCTCATTGCCTCATTTATTTTCAAATACTCCCTTTCTACTAGCTGCTTCCTTGCAACTTGCCAACACTTCCTTGTCTTCTCCATCCTCAAAAGATCTATCTTCCCATGGATTTAATTGTCACCTCTTTGCTGATGATTTGCAAGTCTCCTTATCCAGCCCTAAAGTCTTCTGCTGGTCTCCTAATCTCCAGCTGGTATCTCCAACTGGGTATTGGGCATCTAAATATCCCTTAGACATCAAACTCAAAATGTCCAAAAATAAGCTCATTATGTGCCCCCCTTTCCATTCTCTTTTCCAAAATTCCTTATTACTGTTGAGGATATCAAGATCATCCCAGTCACCCCAACTCACAACTTAGATGTCATTCTCAACTGCTCATTTCTTCTTACCCTCCCACACTCAAAGACTTCATTCTACCTTTGTAATATATCTCCTGTCTTTTGTTCTGTTTGGGTTCCACCCCTCATCATCTCACACCCAATTGCCTCAGGTTGGCTTTCTCCTCACAAATCTCTCCCTTTTCCAATCCACCCCCCATTCAGGTGAATTCAGGTGTGGTCCAGGGACCCCCTAAGGGCACTCTAAACCCTTTTAGAGATTGATAAAAGTCAAAACTATTTTCTTATTGATATTAAGAAGATTGTTTAATTTCTAATACAGAAAATACCAATATAGCTCACATAAAGAAGAGTTCTTTGGGGATAATCCCCATTATATTTTTAAGAATGTACAAGAGTCTTAATTTCTAATACAGAAAATGCCAATATAACTCATATAAAGAAAAGTTCCTTGTATATTTTTAAGAATGTACAGGAGTCTTAATTTCTAATACAGAAAATGCCAATATAGCTCATATAAAGAAAAGTTCCTTGGGGATAATTCCCATTATATTTTTAAGAATATAAAGGGAGAATATTTATATAGTACCTACCATGTGCCTGGCACAGTGCTAACGATTTCACAAATGTTATCTCACTCGATCCTCACAACTACTTTGGGAGGCAAGTGCTATTATTATTCCCATTTTACAGTTGAGGAAACTGAGGCACACAGATTAATTTACTCAGGATCTAACAGCTGGTTACATATACAAAACCAGATTTCAGCTCAGGTCTTTCTGACACAGGCCCAGCAGTTCTAGCTGTCTAGCCTAGAGCAATGAGAGGTGGTGATTTTGCCCAAGGTTACCCAGCCAGTACAGATCAAAGGAAGGACTTGAACCCAGATCCAGTTAACTCTCAAATTAGGAAGGCCCACTCCCTCAGCATGAATTCTAAGTTCACACAACTCTTGTTTCTTGCTTCAAAACTGCCATTCTTGGGAGATGGGGGTAGGGAGAAGCTTTTGGAGAGCATAGATACACACTCTTTGGGGCCAAGCCCACTCTGCTGCAAGTTAGCTTATCTTCTGAGCAGGGGAAGATGAAAAAGAAATACAAGAAGGGACTGATCGGACTTGCCAGTGCGCTTTTATCATTTCTGCTGGGCAATGCCTCCAGTAAGAGTGTCAGTCAGCAGATCCATCCTGGAGGCAGCCCAACTCCCTGAGAACCAATCAGAAGTAACCACAGGGAATGGCCGTGTTCTAGATTGGGAGATACCATTCAGATGCTCCCAAAGGCTCTCATCTCTAAGTTTATAACGTTGATCATTTCTCAACCCAGCTCCCCTTCAGATAAGGGGTTTGATGCAACATAGACAAGGAGATGACAGGAGAACCATCTCAGGGAGGGGACAGGGAAGAAGAGAATTTGGAATTCAAAATTTTAAAAGACAAATGCTAAACTTGTTTTTATATGTAATTAGGGAAAATAAAATATTATTTTAAAAAATTAAGTGGGGGGTTAAATGAAAAGAGGAATGAGAAAATTCCATAAATGTATAGGCCAGTGAACTTCAATTACTAGCAAAATCCTAGAATAAATAATCAAAGGGGTTCTTGGTGAATTCTAGATAAAGAAACTGCAATTACAAAGAAGTAACAGGATGAGCTTCTCAAAAAACTCCTTGTTTCTTTTTGATAGGGCCAAGAGAGGAGTAGATCAGGGGGATGTTTTTGATATAGTCTATCGAGGTTTTCAACAAACTTTTGACAAAGTTATGCTATTTCAAAAGGAAAGCTAATGTGCAGCAGATGGATATAGAATTAAAGGACAGTGCAGCATAACAAAGTTGTCTCCAAATGTTCTTCATGACATACTCCATGTGAACACACTGAATGTGCCCTAATCTATGTATGGATATTCACAAAACATATGCTAATACTATTATTATCGGTCAGTTATTTTTCAGTCATGTCTAACTCTTCATGACCCCACTGAGGTTTTCTTAGCAAAGATACTGGAGTGCTTTGGCTATTTCCTTCTCCAGCTCATTTTACAGATGAGGAAACTGAAGCAAACAGGATGAAGTGACTTGCCCAGGGTCACACAGCTAGGAAGTATCTTGAGCATATAGATTCATCTTCCTGATTCTAGGCATGCTATTCACTGTGCCACCTAATACTACTAATATGTTATATACATTATGATTCAAAAAATAAAATTAAGAGGTGAGCTAAAAATGATTATTTTAAATGCTTTCATTTTAGTTTTAAATGATTTTAAGTTGTATTAAAAACACTTTTCCTTTGGAAAGCAATATAACTGAACATACATATTTATTTTTGAAAAAAATCTGTACGTATGTGCTGGGAGATAGAGTGGACCTACATCTGATCAATGTAGTTAGCCAATATTTCTGGTTGATTTGGGGTATTTTTTTATTGAAAGATAAACAATACAATAATCAAATAAGTCTTAACAGTCAATGAATATAACAGCTTTTCAGCAGGATTCATGTATTTCTGCTGGTAGAAATAGTACATACAATGAAAAAACAAATCTGACTTCAACTCAGCAGAAAGTTTTCCTTATAAACCCATGTCTTTCATTACATGATTCTGCTTAGCATGTTGTGTTTTTGCCAGTTTGAGGCAGCAACAGCAGTGGGCAGACAGGGGAATCATGTATAAGATGGAAAGGTAGGTTGGGGCCAGATTATGGAAGGCTTTAAAAGCCAGAATATTTTATATTTACTTGCTTAGAGGAGTAGGGAACAATCAGTTTAATGAGTGAAGGTGATGCGGTTGAAACTATACTTCAGAAAAAAACACTCTGGTTAGTATGTGGAGGGTGCAATGGGAAAAGGCTGGACTACAAGACATGACCTTTGTCCTGGAGCTGAGCCCAAGCTAGCGACTTGAGGGGAAGAGGATGTGACCCTTCCTCTCATCTTCCAATTAATTGATCACACCCTGCCACAGGCCCCTTCCCACCGTTGGGTCCCACTAACTAGGACCTTCTCTTCAAAGTCTCCTATTTGGTTTGAGTCCTAGTGAAATTGAGGGGGATTCTAGGCCTGAGAAATCAAAAGGATCAGGATTTCTTTTTCATCCCTGTTTGGCTCATCAGACTGCTCTAGATCACCTAATAATCCAAGGAGATCAAAGTCAGAAAGATCCAGTACATGTCAAAATACGTCAAGATCTCCACAGCAGCACTAGTAAACAACTAGAAGCCGTCAGTGGGGAACCGACTAAATAATGGGACAGAAAGGCACGGAGAGCCCCACAAAGTAGGACGAGTTCATGACGTGCCCATGGAATGGGCTGAAGTCTGACAAATGACATGATTTGCCCCAAGGCTCAAACCCCAAAAGTTCTGGCCTCCACTCCAGGTGGAAGCCGATGGCTTTGGGGAGGGAAGAGGAATGTCCCTGGCAGCTGGAGGAAGCCCCAGGGCAGGGCATGGGGACCCCATGGGGGACCAGTTTGGCCCTTCTCACAGGCGAGAGAAAGAGCTCCAAAGTAGGATAATATGATTTCAGTTTTCCTTTTCTACTTCTTACCTTACACCCAAAGGAACAAAGGGCACCTTGTTTCATTACCTGTGTTTATGGGATTTACAGGCTAATTGTGTACAGGATGGCCTGGCTGAGGGCTAAGGTCTCCTGCCTATTCTATTATTCTGAATCTGCACCTCACAAGACAGGTGATGGGATACAGAGGGAAGTGCATCCAGCCAGGAGAAAACAAGACAAGACCTGTTCCAGCCTGGGTGATGGAGGGCAAATCTCTGACCTGCCCAAGTCCCTGCTTCCTCACGGGTAAAATGAAGATATTTGCACAGCTCGCCCCAGAGTGTTTTGTGACTTGTGGTGGAATGTAACTGGGGAGAGGAGGGTGCAGAGAATGGAGACCCCGCCTACACAAATGGACAGGAGATAAAGTGACCCAAGGCAGGGCTCAATCCTGGCTCCAACTCCCCAGGTCAGACCTCTGTACAGTGCCAGGTTGCCTCGAACGATTATCACTCATTAACCAGCTTCTGTGTCTCTCTTCCCCAGAGGGTTTACTCTGTAACAGGAGGGAGGGCCCTAAACCTGAAGAGAAATATGTGTGTATGTGGGGGAGACTGGGGAGACCTTCCCAACGGGCCACTCCCCAACTTGCCCACAGCAGGAGGGCTGGAAGCCATTAAGGGAAATGCTAACACAGAACCTTCCTGGGCTCAGCAGGAAAAACCTGTTTCTCTCACAGGCCTGGGTGGCTCAGAGCCCAGACCGGCCCGGCCCAGCCCAACTCCCTGGGCTCCAGCCGACACACCCAGGGGAGGCCTGAGCAAACAACAGAAGCCCAGGGGAGGTTTCTGAGGCACCAGCTGCTTCGAAGGACGGGGTTTTCTGGGAAAGAGCATCACCAAGTTCCCCAGGATCCCCTCTCCATTTCCCTTACTCCCTGCCACAGACTGTTTTCCAAGCAATCACTCAGGATCGTCTCCTTCACCCTAATTTCAGTCCCTCAAGCTGGGAGAGGGAGCACAGGAAAAAAGGGGATGCAGGGTGGTGGGTGGGTGCCATGAGCCAGGCAGCAGAGCTGGGCTTAAAGTCCACCTCAGAACACCTACAAGTCATCTCACTCACTTTACCTTGGATACCACTGATCTTGAGCTCAATGAGCTGAGGGAAGATAATGCCCGTATATAAATTATACTGGGGTCTCTCAAGTTCATCTGTTCAAGTGCATGATGGTGGGCTTGGCCAGTCATCCCTTCCAGCTTTATATTTTTGGTCTCTATGGGTGTGGAATCCAGTGCAAGCTGTCAGACTTGTGTTGGTTAGTTTGGGAAAATTTTTCCTCCTCCTCCTTTCTCCATTATAAAGAAATAAAGGCCATGTAAAAGCCAATCATATCAATAAAAATAAAACATTTTCAAAATTCTACGGTCCCTCTTTTCCAATTTCAGCCCATATTTTATTAACAAAATATCCTTGCCCCTGTCAAATACTGTCATTCACCTCATCAGGGTAGATGGTCAGGTTTTCCCAAGATAAACCCTATTTGGCTACAAAATGCTGCATCCCAATCTCTGACACAAGTCCAGAATCTGGGGAGACTACTCCCACTTCCACCCTAGAATGTTAAATTGGGGTTCTAGTAAAGCTACCTCCTCCCAAAAGCTTTTTGTTAACCTTCCCAAAAGCTCATCTCAAAGAAACTCCTTCCAGGAACTGTCAACTGTGCTTTGTTTGGATTTTCCCTTATGTACTTATGTCTATTATGTCAGTGTTAATTGGGGCCGGGGTTCTTCTTGCCCTGGTAACTCATCAGGCTGCTTTCCATGGATCAGAAGCCAGAAATTTTGACAGACCGATGAAAGGTGAGATCAGGTGGCTTGTCCCAGTCACACAGCCAGCACGTGTCAGAAGCGGACTGGCCATGATCTTCTCACCAGTGTGCCCTTCACCTGCCCTGGGGTCTCTTCACTAGGGATGGGGAGGAGTTTTGGGCCAGTGTCTCTGGTAGGAGGCCCTTCTGCTCTTCCCCCTCACACACACACTGAGATTATGCTTACTTTTTACCTATTTTGTATCTGGATGTTTCCAACAAGAGACAGCAAACTCTGGAGCAAAGGGACTTCCTCTGTCCAGCTGGCAGGGCCGGCACGCCAGACTATTGGCTGACCCAGCAGGAGCCAGGGGTCTCCTTCAATCTTAACACATTGAGGCTGAGTGAAAGGCAACTTTGCTTCTGCAAATTAACTCAGGCCCCAGAATAAAAGGGCTGGAGACCAAAAGGAGACCAAGTGGGACGGGGAAGCAGTTCACACCTGGTCTGGGCTAGATGAAGACACATTTAAGATCTGCTCCCACTCCCGCTGTCACCACCAACCAAGAAAGCAGTACAGAGCGTGCTGGATAATTTGGGATTACTACAGGAGGTAGAGCTGCAATCCCACCATTCCTCGAGTAGGAAGGAATAATACGAGGATGAATTCTCAGGGTGAGAGACTCCCGAATCCCACCTTCCGTCAGCACTGACACCATGAGGGACGTGTGTCTGGCGATTCTCTCTTGATCCCACGGGGAAGGCTGGCCCAGTGACCCGTCTCCCAGTCTGATGTGGGTTTTGCATACTGCAGGTGCTTATTTGAGTGATGGTGTTGGGTGTCCTAGGTACTTTGGGGACGTCCTTGACCTCTTCCTCTCTGAATACTAAATCCTAACAATTCTACTTCCACTTCCCATGCCCAAGCTCCAATACTAGCTTCATGCAACAAGCCTCCATCTTTGTTCTATACTAACGCCAGACCAAAAGTACTTAGCAACAGCTCCTATTTATACAGTAATCTTTACTCCTTACAACCCTGTAAAGTAGGGCACCCATATTTTACAAACAAAGGGAGGCTGAGATAAGTAGGCAAAATAACTTGCCCAACATAAAAAATGGCAGTCAAGATCAATCTGGCCAATGCTGCTCCTTTTTTCAGAGATCTTGGTCACTCCCTCTGACCTTCTGATTGAAGTCAAACTCTTTTGCCCAGAACTCAAAAAAGCCACAGCTCTAATACAAAAGTGCCTGCCTTTTCTTCTTATGCACACCCTGATCCCACCCTCACCTGTTCACTCCTTACCCATCCTTTATAACCCAACACAAATGACATTTCCCTGGTCTTTCGTGACACTCCCTTCAGTGGCTAATGACCTTTTCCTCTAAAAAACAAAAACAAAATTCTGTATAAACATTTTCGTACATTTTAGAGACATGTAGCAGAGGTATGCTAGAGTCAACTTATACTGGCTCCCACGGGAGATTGTTAAATTTTACAACTTGGGAATTGGGCACACATTACAAATCTGGGCTTGATTTATTGTCTTGTTGATAGTTTAGACATAAGAAAGTAGTGGAGAAAATGTTAGTAATGTAAATTAAACTTAACTTGTTGTATTTTTCCCTCAGATAGCAGGCTGTTAAACATTTGCCAGCAACCCTTTAGATGTATAACACATATTAATATACTGCAGTTATCCACATACACATTGTAAATCTCTACCAGACTGAAAGCCTATTAAGAGGAAATCATCTAAACTCTGGGTTCCTTGGTCCTAACACCGTGCTTTGCAAATAATGGGTGCTTGATTTGAATTTAGATTTTCACTTATGTTAAAAAAAAAAATACGCGTCTATATTTTCATTTTTAACAAGAACTCATTTCCTTATGACATTTAATAAAAACCAATCTCAACTCACTGGTGAGCCATCAAATAGAGCAGCTGTTGTCTATTAATTCTAAGTGAGGGAGTTTTGCACAATTTAGACAATACCTTCTCATTCTATCTTGCCCTATAAGGGTTAAAGGCTGATAGATATATTTTTCGCACTAGATTTGGCGTTAACAACCCTGGCAGTGTGACCTCAGTTTCTTCATTGGCAAAATAAGATGTACATTATAGCTTCACAGTATCATTGAGGACCTTGACACTAAAACAAGATCCAATTTCAGTCAGCCATTATACAATTTCCTTGGTTTTGCTCTATTTCAAATCTGCCCTTGACATAAATTATGTAAGTATTTGACCATCAGTCTAACGTTTAGTTCTGCAAAGGATTTTCTTTTTTGTTATCTCTATCTTTCAATATAACTGCCAAAGAGGGGTAACTCACTGGTAGGGGGGTATGGCCAGACCAGCTTCAACTTTCATTCCCATTCTCAGTCCTTTCAAGATAATCTGTGCATTTCAAATGGAAGGTAGTGGGGACTAATGACATATGATGATTTTCTCTTTCCTCCTATTTCCTCAGAAAAGCCTCCCTGGTACAAACAAGGGAAAGGAGGAAGGTAAGGGATGAATGGAAAGCTACCTGATCCCAGAAGGACACCTTCCACCACAGCAAACTATCAATCTACTCTCAGAAAACTTGGAAGAAATGAAACTTTAATAGTTGATTTAATCTTGTTTACTCACCTAATCTGGGGATTGTACCAAGGAAAGCAAAGCCTAGTTGGTCCTAGAAAAGCTATTAGCTGCTTCTCCTTTTCCTTTCCCTAGGATGACAGACATAGGGACCCCACCATAATACATGAGCTAAAGTGTGCCAGAGACAAACATAACAACTCACAACGCTGCATACAGACGCTGGTATGAGAGAGATGATGTTTACTACTGCCTTCCTCAAAACTCATTTCATAATTAGATAAAAGGCAGAAGGCAAAACATCAACTGAAAAATGATCAAACCAATTACAATTATTTTTAAGAATCTGTTAAGTTACTTTAAAAAATCTGGCTGTGGGGACATTCCTCTTGTTCAATTCTTTTCTTTTCACAGAAAGAGGCTTTAAAAACTCCTCCTTTAAGCAGTTCTTTCTAGCAGGAGTCAAAAAATAGCTTTATTTGTTTCTCCCTTGCCTCGTCCCTGAAACCAAGCTTGGTCATATTCTTTATCTTCCTTGCTGGGAAGGTAAGGACAAGTCCCAAAGGTCCCCTTCATGTGAGCTCCCTCTAAGAGCATAATGGGGTCACAATAAATGAATGTTGCAGGAAAAGCGTTTTGTCCAAAATGAACCAAAGAAACATGGGAAGATTGATATGAAGTAATGCAGGGAGAAGAAAACAGATGCAAAAGAATAATACTGCAATGACTGTAAAAATGGCAATCAAGTCAACATGGAGGGGCAACAAAATTCTGGTCAAATAACTGAATTACAGTTAATACTGCAATGTTTGAATTTAAAGGTAAGGTCCTCCTTTCTGTTACTCAGTAAATTAACCATTTTCCAGGAAAGCAGCTTTGTGAAGGAGTATTTCAGTGTTTGTTATGGAGGTTATTATTAACTTGTGCCAAAACAAAAAATCAAAGTATTAACCTTTTTTTTTTGCCTGAGGCAAACCCCTGAGGGGTTAAGTGACTTGCCCAGAGTCACACTGCCAGGAAGTGTTAAGTGTTTGAGGCCAGATTCAAACTCAGGTCCTCCTGACTTCAAGACTGGTGCTCTACCCACTTCGCCAACTAGCTGCCGCAATAAATTTAAACATTTCAAAAATGTATTTAAGAGGTCATGACAAGACTGAAGCAAAATTAACTCATCATTCGAACAACCTAATTCCAATAAATCTAAGATTATGTGGTTCAGTTCCTGCAAAGATCTGAGATATTCAAGGTAAACAACAAAAACAAAATACTTAATTACAAGAACTGGCCTACCACAAATGTGACTTGTTTTTGTGTCCTACAGTAGCAATAAGACAACTAAAAGGACTCAATCTGAAATGCCAAAAAAAAAAAAAACTGCTGTGCCTTAGGTCTGTTGAGACCTGCAAGAAAACCGTTTTGGTCAGCCCATCCTGGGTATTTTCATCATCCAATTCCTCAAATTGAAATTCTAATTTAAGACTTTCAATACACTCTTGGATATCAAGCAACAGAGGTTGAGAATCTTAGCACCAAGAAGCAAAAGGGTCAAGAATGACTTTTAGAGTTGCAATACAGGCACTGGAACAGAAGGGTACTTTAGCAATCTAGTCCAATCTCACTCCCTTTTTACAGATGATTAAAGAACCAGAGAGGTAGCCACTTTCCAAGGTCCTATAAGCTGTTCAGCTGGGGCAATGGAGGAAGAATACTCACCTCCAGAAGCTCATTCCAGGATGCCTTCCCTCACCAGGGGGTTTGGCAAACTCTTGGAATGTTTTTTATATTTCCTCATAACTAAAAATGGTTTTTACATTTTTAAACATAAGCTTTATTAATTTTTAGTAGACCCCTGCTTTATACATTAATGCCCTTAAAAATATCAAAAGGGACAAGTGACAAAGGAAGATTAAGTGGCAAGAGTACTTATTCCTGCTACTAACCCTAGGTTTCAGAAAGACCATGGCAAACATCTGATATATCTGCAATTTTTGGCCAGTTAGAATAATCACCAAGTTGTTTTGCATAGGGTAATATGCACTGAAATGGACATATTTAGATGCATGGGAAGTCAATATTTTGCCATAGGAATACATATTTTCCTAAGACCCCAAAAATATATGGGTCAAAACCTGTTTACACTGAGTATGAAAGTTATGTTCAGAGGGTATATTTGGCTACTTCTCAGTACTGCTAGTCTATTTAGAGATTAAATTTTATTGAAAAAATCCTTTGTATCCTCTCCAAAGGAACTTCTATGTCTGAAGAGTGATGAAATCTTCCACCTAATTGTGGAAACATGGAAATATCCCAGATATTATACTCATATATGAGCAAGGCACATTTTACAAGTGGTTCCAGAGGTTAAGTGTTTTGTCAAATAAATAACATTAATTGCTACTTGAGGGATATTAGTTTGCATAATTCAGGAATAGCTGACCCCAGATAGCCACAGGTGGGAGAATAGTTAAGAATTAAGGCTCAAACTCCCTATCTGTGTCTAAAGCTGGGCCTTGTTCTATTTCTTTTCCTGTTATTTGGTTCATTTTTTTTTTTTGCCCCCATAGAAAAAAAGTCCTTAAAAGATAAACTATGAAATATTGAAGTCTTTTGTAGCACAGGAGGTGGCGGCCTTGGAATGAAGCGATATCTCAATGCATTAACCACACTCACATGGTAGGGACACCCTGGGGAAAGTAAAGCTTTTTTTTTTTTTTTTTTAAATCCAATCCCTGGAATGCTTTTCTGGCACACCCCCAAATCCTTCTGAAGGCAGTCATAAGGCAGTGGGAAAAACACAACACTCTGAAGTCACAGAATTCAAGTCTGAACCTCGTCTTTGCTACATATCACTTCCATGACTTTGAAGAAGTTATTGGTCATCTCCAAACCCTCTCCAAACTACAAAATGAAAGACCTATCCCAATCCCTTCTAGAACTATGTCAATCAATGAGCATTCATTAAGTGCCTACTATGTGCCAAGCACGGAGAATAGTTACTGCCCATGAGGAACTTACATAGCATAAGGGGGGAATAACAACTATACATCTAAGTATATACAAAATAAATAAAAGATAATTTGGGAAGTGAGGCACTAGCAACTGGGGAACACAAGAAAGGGTTTATTGTAGAAGGTGGCACTTGAGCTGAGCTTTGAGAAAAATCAGGCAGAGAATGCACTCCAGGCCAGGGAGATAGCCTGAGAAAAGGTGCATACAGGACATGGAAAGCTGAATGTGAGAAACAGAAAAGGACCAGTTGGGATGGGCCGGAGTCCACAAATAGGAATAACATACACTAACTCACAAAAGCTCGTTGAACAGAGAGAGATCCCAGAGGCAACAATAAAACTGGAGTTTTACTGAACAGCCAGATCTTAGCTTCAGTGAATTTCCTTCGATAGCCATGTCAATCCTGTTATAGGGATGGAATAATCTGCCTTCCCTGGACCAGTCAAATCCCCCTCCAGGATTCATGCAATGTTTAAAAGCCAGAATCCGTGATGCAGCTGCTCAAGTGGCAAAAGCATCATGCCTCAAAGGCTGCCATCTAGGTTGCACAATCACCAGGAATCCTGAAAAATATGGCAGGGGATGCTGTTTAAAAAACACCTCTGACAAGAAAGCATCAGATTTTAAGGATAAAAACACTCAGGGGAAAAAGGTAACCAATAAAAGTTCCATACCTTCTATGGAAGGAAATACAATTGAGGGTTGAGTGGAAGAAGGCTAGGTATCTCAGAGAGGTAAGACATGCACATGAGGATCCAAGAACTGATAAATTCCTTCAGAAAAACGTATCCATGACAGGCAAAGTAGCAGCCATTTAGTCCCAAGGTGCCACTCAAATCTGTGGATGATCTGGAGCCTGGGCCACTATGTGCGGTACATAAGGTTCAAGCCTGAATGGAAAGTTAGAGGATGCCAACTCTCCTGGGAATCTTTGCCTATTACTTCATGGCAGCAAACATGACCTTTTTTAAGTATGTTCACCTATTTGTGACACATTCTGTGTGGGTATTGACAATGGCTCTACTGCTTACACAAAAAACACAGGGGGACTGCACCAATTCAGATCAAACCCACCCAAATAATAATTCCAAAAAAATCAAGAAGGATCTGGGACCTTTAGCTCTATCAGTTTATACATGGGTATGCAAATAGAGGACATAGGTGAATATCTGAACTAAGTCCCTGTTGATCTCTTCACTTAACATGGGCAGAAATTGTTTTCACGGATATTTATATATGCCCAAGCACAGAACTACATAGCCATTTCATAATTATGCTCTTGGGAAAATGGAAATTTGGCATAATCTATCCTAATTAAGCACAGTTCATATTCTATTTGGTGACGGGTAAACAAATCATGTTTTAAAGTGCGCACCCACACATATGTATTCATATGAACATAAAGGCAAAAAACTAAATGACTGCTCATTGCCAATGGGGTTGCTTTAGGTCACTTAATTTCTCTGGGAGTTTCCTTATATTCATTTCTTATAAATTGAGGGGGGTGAACTAGATCTAAGGTACTTGCCAGCTGTAAATTTTATTTTCCCATGAATATGTGAAACAGTTTAAACTGACATTTCTCCAATAGCTTGTCAAGTGGCTGAATCAGGAAATCAGTTTTATACTTCTACTGTAATTACCACATATGAATTAACACTGTTAATGTGAATCTTGATTACAATTCAGACTACCTGAAAAGCTCAAAAGCAAAGGCAGAATTTTGCATTGTTACCTAGGTAATAATTATAACTTGTTTTATAGAGTATGGTCTTTTAGGATAGATGATGCTTCTTTCCCATCTCTCCAATCAGAAAGATCACTACTAAACATTCCAGGTAGGGAATGAGGAAGACAATAATCAATTAAACTTTGAAAAAAAAATCACCAAAAATTAAGTCAAAAAATTCTAAGTTCACAAATATGAAGTTAAGAATGGGACTGTAACACCAGAGATTGAAAAAAACATGTAACAGAGTGACTGTTCCCACTCGTTTTGCTGCTGACAGATAAGCTCTCTCCTTCCTATCCAATTCCAATTCTTAAGTAGCTCATGTTTTCTTTGATTATCAAATTCTTCTGGAAAATAAGTAAGCACCTTCCAGTACTCCACTAGGTGCCTGGTTCTAACAATGGTGTTACTCTTATATACAGGCAAGAGACTGGCACAATAGGTATGTTTACTATTGCATTACAAATAATTTTTATAAGTTTTTTCTTAGGTTCCTAGACAAAAGAATTGTCTGGACAGTTACCATGAAGTCCTCTATAAATGTCAAACCAATGGTCTCGACTAATCCCTGTGCTGGCTGCATAGTGCCTACCTAATCATTTTATTTTGCTGAAACTCCATGTAACAAATGGGAATAGGTTAAGATGTCCAAGTATCTCTTTAAAAAAAAAAAAGTTACTCTGCAACCACTAGAATCAAGTGAGGCCGATTTTAAATGGGTCAATTCCTGGCATTCCAGATCACACCAATAAGGTATGACCCCACTGTTTCTCAAACATCAACTTTCGGAATCAGACGGCTGGCTGCCCCATTTCACGTTCTATTTCAGAATATTCTTTATATATTTCAGGTAACAATATATGTGCACAATTGTGAGGGAAGAAAAAATTGTTTTAGAACAAGATGTTGAATAAACAAAGGCAGTGCTTTTAATCAATAAGTTTGAAAAAAATCCATTTGAACACACAAGCATAATTTACAGCAGAAAGGAGTTGGTCAGAAAAGAGGTTATTTTTGTGTTGTTCTTTTAAAAAACTAGGTAGGCCTTCTTAAAAACAGAAAAGGCCCTTTATTACATTTCTTTTTGTCATACCTGAATAGGGAAATACAGTACTAATACTTCAAAAAACAACCATATCTTAAAAAAAAAAAAAGTCAAGCAGTTAGAAGTAAATGTATTTTAATTGATTAAATATATTATTTTAAAGTATTTCTGAAATTGTATTTGTACTGTTCTAATCAACAGCCAAAGGGAATAAAAAAAAGTTTAGAACCAAAAAATTTTTCTTAGAACACTTCATGAACTGTTGCCATTGAAAATGATATATGCTGCTCCTAAGAACAATACCTTCTATGAGTGAAATAACCTCAATGTGAGCAAGGTCAAAATCTGTAACCATATCCTAGAAGAAATATATTAATGTCTGCTTTTTTTAAATGTTTATTTTACATTTTTTATACAGATTTTTTTTTTCTCATTAAAAAAAAAATCAAGGAACTGTCTAACCCAATGGTTTTACATTCTGTATGTACAAGAGAGCAGACTACCTTAAAAATGTTCTGGGTGTAACAGCACTGATAGCCATAAGCTGGTACTACGTTTCTGAACCAAATACAAAACCCCCAAATTAAGTACTGTGCAACTATGTAGAAGAAAAAAACCCAGTCTGTGAATGAGAGAAAAAAGTTAGAGAGAAATATATATGTGTGTGTATATATATACATATATGTATGTGTATGAATATATATATGTACACACATACAACACACACACACACACATAAAACCAAGGATCCAACAGAAACAAACCCAAAACACAAAACTCAAATTGTCCCCATTAGGTGGTGAATTGTGTGGAAATCCTTCTTCAAGAAGTGATTTGTGATTTTTAAAAAATCCATATATTTTAATAACATACATTAACAATGTTAAATGTATATTGACATCTGTCTACATTACATTTCTCTAAGGCTCCCTATACTGGCCAATTAACTTTCACAAATAGGGGCCAGACAAATACACATTTGTTTGAACTGAATGAACAGAACCACAAAATGCTCCAACATTATCCATGACAAGACAATGAAGATTAAAGGCAGAAGACTTTAAAATTTAGATATGTGATGGGGCATTTCAACTTTCCATAGTACTTAATTCTAAAGTAAAATTACATAGGATTAGTGCACAAGTGATACCAAATATGAGAAAATGGAGTGGCAGTGATTTATCAGTGCAGCATGAATCTCCACACACTGAATTATACTAAAGTGATTTAAATTATTTTAATGCCCCAGGTGCCAATTTGCATTTATAAAACACAAAGCAAGGTTACTGAAGTGGATAGAAAACTAGGTTTGATATTTGACATAAAAAGCCAATCAAGCCAGTAATTTATTAACTTTGTTTTTGCTATGCTAGTCGATCTGAGAAAGAAATGGGAGGCTGGTCAGCTGAGAGACATTTTACTTACTAGTACTACTTATGTTGGTACTATATATACAGTCATTCATCATCCTGGTTTAACAAATTCAAGCATCCAGTTTTTCCAGAGAATCCTTTATATTACACCTTGCACTAATCAAAAATAAAGTCTGTCTGTCAAAGTCTTGCCATTTGGGCCTATGCAGAGCACAGCCAAAGTGAGACAACTCATCTTAAAAATTGCTTTAGATAACAATTTGAATTTTTAATTGTACCAAAAAACCAGGACATTTCAAAACATAACTATAGTCCATTAACAAAGGGACTGCAAATTAAAAGGCAATTCAAACTGTTAGCAATCACAAAGCACATGGAGCAGTCAACAGTCTACTAACCATCAACCAAACAGGGTTCACACTGGGGCATTTCAGTTAGTAGGGTTTGAGGGATTTAACATAAGTAACTCACGTAATTTCAGCTTAAGCACCATCCATCAGTGACTCTCTTGGTTAACCCTTAAGTGCTGGATGAGTCTGGAGATCCCTTTTCAACACGAAAGAATTCTTCTAATAATGAAAGGGAGTCTTGGGGGAGTGGGGAGGGTAATCTTGACTCTCAAGAGTTCACAGACTGTCAGACCAAAATCAAATGGGGTAAAACACTGACACTAGCGCTCTGTAATGTTAGAAGAGATTCCCAAAAAAAAGGCCATCTTCTGCCCAGCCCAAGCCTCAAATAATATTGTAACACCACCTTTATCTAGTATAATAGACTCTGTAGTAGACCACTTTTGATCTCCATAAAGAATATGAGTTGTCGAATTTAAGGAGATAGACTCCTTTCCCTGGGTACTGATGACTGCCAGCATATACTTCCTCATGACAGTCTCGTCGATATACCGGTACAATTTCATCTAGCTGAGGTTTGTTGGACTTCCTTTTGGCTTTTTCTTCACTGTTTTCTGTTTTAAAAAAAAAAAAGAAAAGAAAAATCATCACCAATTTAAGAAAATCATACCACTTCAAACAATTCAACGACCATGGATTCTCAGAATAGTTATGTTTTCCCTCATTCCATAAAAGAACTGTGGAACTTGGCAGCACATTAATACAGTTTCTGTTTTTATGCCTTTTCTTACCTCCTTACCCTAGTCTAATCTCCTTAAATAAAAGAAAATAAAAGCACCAAGGTTAGCAACCTTGGGATAATTTGGTTTTTTGGGTCTCAGTTTCCTCCTTGATCAAAGGAGGGAAAGAGGGAGGAGGGAGCCTGGGGGTTGCAGATCTAAGGTCAGAGGGGATTATTCCAATCAGATATTTGAGCCAAGAACACAGGTGATACCATGACACTGCTGGATAGTTCAAATCTTGGCATAGATACTTAGCTAGCTTGAGACCTAGACAAGTCCCAATTTCTCTGTGCCTCAGTTTCCTGCTTCCTGGGATTGTTGAGAATCTAAAATCATATTTGTAACAAGCTGTGTAAACCTTAAAGTGCTAAATAAATGCTAAATACTATTAATATGATGGGGAGACAGGAATCATCAGGCTGCCTAAGGAGGGATAAACAGGCCCAGGTAGGACATGGAAAAGGTCAAGGCTACTATATTGATCAGAAGTGGGCCTGGGCCCCTCAACTTGCAGGCAAGAGGGTTAGACTAACTGATTCCTAAAGGTTCTCCCAGCATCTATTAACTTCATATATATTTCCTAGAAGAATAAAGGAACCTGAAATTACAGGGCAATCTTTTTCTATGTACCAATATAAAACAGATTTTTAAACTGGTACATTCAAAAAACATCAAATTTGCTTTACTGCAGGAAAACAAAAAATCTTAAAATGGGTTCATTTGCAAATGAAATTTTTTATGTTCCTGTACATAAGAGACAGACTTGACAAATAAAGGTCACTATGTACCATCATACTAGGTAAGAAAAACACCTTTTAATCAGTAAACAAGACAAAATAAAACCCTATTCATAAAGTACAAAGTAATACAGGAGAATGGTTCTCTGGTCTTAAATGTTTGTTTTTGTTTGTTTTTTTTTGAAAGAAGCACCTCTTAATCACGCTCACCCTATCTCTCAAGACGTTTGAAAAGCTCTTGTGTTAAAGCCAATTTTTAAAAGTCTTCTTTAAAAGTATACCACGGAGGAAAGGATTTGGTGATTTTTCTGTCCTTTTGTTTGTATGTATGTATGTGTATAAGTTGTATGTGTATGTATATATGTATGTACATAGGGGTGTGTGTGTATGCATGCATGCATGTGCCCAGATCATGAGCGAAAATCCACCAACATGATATGGACAATTTCATCAACAAAGTTATTAAACTGTTATTTTAAAGGGTAGGTTTTTTTGGTAAGGACTTTATAATTATGCACATAGCAAATGATGTGCATTAAAGAGAGAGTCAGCATGGGGTAATGTGACTAGCACTGGACTTAAGACTCAGGAAAAATCCTGATTGTTATTAATACCCATATGACTCCGAGAAAGGCATTTTACTCCTCTGTAGGAAACAGGGAGAATGGGCTAGGATAATTTCTAAGGGTCCTCCTTCAACAGCAAACTCTAGGGTTCTGTGGAGAATATCTTAAGTATAACCCTCTATTCCTTCATGAGGCTAAAAGAATAAATATTTTACTTTTTAAATAGTTAAACTCTGTCTAAAGAATTGTTCTTTAATTTCTACAGAAATGTTAACCAACTCAGTGAACACATTATATTCATCAAATGTTAAAAGGAAGCAAAGATGGTTTAACACTAAAAACGTTAAAATGTGGTTGCCATTCAAATACTAACACACCTATGTGGTGTCCAGAAATGTGTAGATATGGGTTTTTCTGGGAAAAGGGAAGTGATGAAACCATTACTTAGCAATGCAGACACAGAATACTGACTAAAGAATCTACTACACATGCCACCTTCATGGTTCCTCTGGCAGCTCTGTCTGCAACAGCCCAAGCCGCAATCTTCAGGTTTCTTCTGCTCTTCTCCACTGTTCCTCACTATTCATTCACTCCCAAGGTTTCCCTTTCCTCTACAACTGACTCCTGCATAATAATCTCCAGAAGAGAATTCAAGGCTGAGAATCACATTTAACTTAACCTTCCCCCCGCCAGGATATCTCCCTTAGGACATTGAAAGTGGTGCTTGCAGTTCCTCTGTCTGACCACCCTTCAGGCTGGTGCCTCATTCCCCTGATAAGCACACATAATCGGATGACGTCATTCTCACACACAAAACCCTTTAATGGGTCCCCAATGCCTAAGTAATAATCAGCATTCTAGGTGTGCCACAAGGGCCTTCCCCCAGCTCTTCGGTCCACTTTCACACTGCCCCTCCGCCAAACAGGAGTCACCATTTTCACTCCTCTCCCATGCTGCATGACCCCTGCTCCCCAATGCTCTCTGCTCAGAACCTCCTCATACCTGGAACACCGTCCCCACCAACCTCTGCCAGTCAACACCTATCCCCAAGACCATGTCTCTTTCTGTCATTTTTGCCAAAGGGCTTTATAGCATGTGTAGACTTTTATTTATAAGTATAGTTATGAAAAAGCTGCTCTACCTTCATCTTCTTCGTCATCATCACTGGATTCACTGACATGCACACTGACGTTAGTATTGGGAGACTCTGTCCATTCAAAAAATACCCCAAACCCAATGTCATAATTGTCTGTTGCAAACTCCCAGAAGAGGTAAGAGCCTTCCTCGTGGGTAGGTACTCGAACAGTAACTACTTCTCCTCTGCCGACTGTGATCACTGAATCTGCATCCTGTCGAATCTTCTCTTTAAAGTCTTTGATCTGAGGTCTCGTCCACATGGAAGGTGCAGCTATTACAGGAACAGCTTCTAGCAACAAGAAGACTCAAAAGTTAAACAAGCCTATCATCTGGATTTAAATGACAACATGTGTTAAACATCATTTATGTAATATTACTTTGATATTCCAGGTTTATCACCCTAGTGATAAGGTTCAGGGGCTACTTCTCTGATTTATGAGAAAAGCAAACTGTCCTTTGCAGGCCCAACATATATGATAGTACCTCAATGTTATGGGCATTTAGGAGAAATCATGCAATATCTCAATTTTCATCAATTTTTTCCTTGTCATTACCAACAAAGTTCAGCAGCAAGAGATACAAAAAGAAATTCCATTCCAAATAACGGATGATAGCATATAATATTTGGGAATCTATCTGCCAAGGAAAAGTCAAACTATATGAACTAAACTACAAAACACTTTCCACACAAATAAGATCAGACCTAATCAATTGGAAAAACATTAAGTGCTCATGGGTAGGCAGAGTGAATATAATAAAAATGACGATACTACCCAAACTAATTTACTTATTTAGTGCCATACCAATCAAACTCCCAAGAAATTATTTTACAGATCTAGAAAAAATAGTAGCAAAGTTCATTTGGAAGAACAAAAGGTCAAGAATTTCAAGGGAATTAATGAAAAAAAAGGCAGATGAAGGTGGCCTTGCTGTACCAGATCTAAAACTATATTATAAAGCAGTGGTCATCAAAACCATTTGGTACTGGCTGAGAAATACAGCAGTTGATCAGTGGCACAGGATAGGATATCAGGACAAGCTAGGTAATAATGTTAGCAATTTGGTGTTTGATAAACCCAAAGACCCCAGCTTTTGAGATAAGTACTCACTATTCGGCAAAAACTGCTGGGAAAATTGGAAACTAGTGTGGAAGAAATTAGGGCCTGACTCACACCTAACACCACATACCAAGATAAGATCTAAATGGGTTCATGATCTAGACATAAAGAGTGATATTGTAACCAAATAATAGGAACATAGGATAGTTTACCTCTCAGACCTGTGGAGATGGAATAAATTTATGTCCAAAGAAGATCTGGAACTCTTAATTGAACACCAGATAGATAATTTTGATTATACTAAGTTAAAAAGTTTCTGTACAAACAAAACTAATGCAGACAAGATTAGGAGGGAAGCATCAAATTGGGAAATCATCTTACATTTAATGGTTCTGATAAAGGCCTCATTTCTAAAATATATAGAGAATTGTCTCATACATATAAGAATTCAAGCCACTCTTCAATAGATAAGTGGTCAAGGGATATGAACAGACAATTTTCAGATGATGAAATTAAAACCATCTCTAGTCATATGAAAAGTTGCTCCAAATCACTATTGATCAGAGAAATGCAAATTAAGACAACTCTGAGGTACCACTACACACCTGTTAGATTGGCTAAAATGACAGGAAAAGATAACAATGAATGCTGGAGGGGATATGGGAAAGCTGGGACATTAATACATTGTTGGTGGAACTGTGAACGGATCCAACCACTCTGGAGAGCAATTTGGAGCTATGCTCAAAAAGTTATCAAACTGTGCATACCCTTTGACCCAACAGTGTTTGTATTGGGCCTATATCCCAAAGAGATCTTAAAGGAGGGAAAGGAACCCACATGTGCAAGAATGTTTGTGGCAGCCCTTTCTGTAGTGGCTAGAAACTGGAAACTGAATGGATGCCCATCAATTGGAGAGTGGCTGAATAAATTATGGTATATGAATGTCATGGAATATTATTGCTCTGTAAGAAACGACCAGCAGGACGATTTCAGAGAGGCCTGGAGAGACCTGCATGAGCTGATGCTGAGTGAAACGAGCAGAACCAGGAGATCATCATACACAGCAACAACAGTATTACATGATGATCAATTCTGATGGACATGGCTCTCTGCAACAAAGAATTGTCTCAAATCAGTTCCAATTGTTCACTGAAGAAAACCATATATATCCAGAGAGAGGGATATGAAATGTGGACCACAACATAACATTTTCATGCTCTCTATTGATGTTTGCTTGCATTGTGTTTCATTTCTCTGCTTTTCTTTTTTCTTGTAGATAGGATTTTTCTTGCACAATTTGTTAAGAATTTTAACATTATTAACATGTAGTGGACTTCCTGCCATCTATCTAGGGGAGGGGAGAGGACTGGGGGTAAAATTTGTAACAGAAAGCTTTGTAAAGATCAAGGTTGGGGAACTACCCACACATATGTTATACAAATAAAAAGCTTTAATAAAAAAAAATTTCCTTGTCAAATACAATTCATAGCCTTATTTACAACTTTTTTTATACCTGACTGTTCATAAAGTCTCATAAATAAATGAAGGGGCACTTTAACATAGCAAGAAAAGAAATCTCTACAAGTTTTAGAACACCTCAAGAAGGTAAAACAAACAAATCTCAGAAGAAACCTAACAAATTTCTTTGAGATTGAAGTGAATGAAAGAACAATGGATACTAAGAAGCAGATATATATCCTGGAATGCTAGCTTTTTATATTTAATTACAGAGATTTTACCCAAATTTCCCTTTTGAAAATACTGATAGCTTCATCTCTAAGGTTCCTTCTGATGCTACTTTCTATGAAATATTCCAGAGAGAAGCCACAAAGTATGATTTAGTTCTTTAAATTATAACTGCTACTCTTATTCCTGCTGGTGCCATCATTCAAGACATATAAGCCTAGTAGGAGATGTCTACCACATAATGTAATATTTTTACCTTTAAATCTCTTGGATAAGTAACAGGGTCAAGAGCACATACAAAGGATTAACTCACTAATTTATTTCAAAACTCTAGAACTAGGTGTACAAGATGTAGTATGTTTAATCTATAAAGGCAAAAAATGCTGCACAATTGATAATTGTTAATGCTCTCACAAGAACTATTCAATTTTGCTCAACTCACCCCCAGGAGTTCTCATTTTTACAGTCTTCAATAGAAAGACAAATATATGCAAATTCCTAATAATACCTTTTGGTCCATTCTCTAGGACTTCTTCTGAAATTTCTGGTTCCAGTTCTTTTGCAGAGTTGTCTGGATGAGGTTTGGCCTGTCCATTGACTGAGAGCATTTCACCAGGTGTGGCTGCATTCACCTTTGATGGGGCAGGCAAAGATGCTCCAGTTGTTACTGATTCTTGCTGTTTCTGTAATGCTGCCTATAATTCAAGAAAAACATAAAATGCACTGAACATGAAGAATGAATATTTTAGGATATGATGTTTATCCTTTCAGCAAAAAGGAAAAAATGTGGAAAACCTGAAATAGCTATATATTTTGAGAGCACCAGAACCAAAGTAGTTAGCAGAGACTACATAATACACCTTATTGATGTGAGCTGCTTGAACCTACTAAAAACTATACACTTGGGGAATGGATTTTTTTTTTTCAGGAGGCAAAATTCTACCTAACCAAAGTAATTATTACTATTTTAAGCTTGAGAACAGCTCAAGTTTCCACCCATCCCCAAAAAAGCACATACAACAATGTTATCAACTACATGTTAGGAAATTTTTTCAAACTAAAGTTTTGTTACTGGTGATAATGACTATATTATTCCATATTAATGGAAACTGCCACCATTTTAACAATTAAGGAATATTCAAAAAAGTGCCAGTTCCTGAAATAATGTTTAGTTTTTAGAGAAAAGAATCATTTAAATCCCAACTAGAAGTATCAGGAAAATTCAGTATTCATGGAATACTAATATCATAGATTTAGAATTTGAAGAAACCATGGAGGCTCCTCTCATTTTACAAATTAACCAAGGGAAACAAGTAAAGAGCTGAAGTGATTTATCCAGAGTCATGAAGCAAGTGAGGGTTTGAGGCAGGATTTGAACAAACATGTTATAAATATGCATAGTCAAGCAAAACAAATTTTCTCACTGGCCAAAACCAAAAAAAAGGTCTCAATCTGCACTCAGTCTATCACACCTCTATCTGGAGATACAGGATACATTTCATCAGTGGTTCTTAGAACCATGGTTGATGATCATGATCAGACTTTACTGTTGTCCTCTTCATCCTTTCTTACAGCACAATAATATTCGACCATACTCATAGGCCATAACTTCTTCAGTCAATCCCTAAATGATGGGCACTATATCAATTTCTAACTTTTTGCCTCCAAAAAAAACAGCTATTATAAATATTTTTGTACATATCTAACCTCTCATTTCCCATATAAGGGAACTGAAGCCCAGTGAAGTGATTTTCTTCAAATGACTTACCAGGAGTTTACCAGTGTTTTCTAATATACCCCATAGCATTATCCTCCAAGATTCTGTGGTTTTTTTTTTTCATACATTCACCATGCCTTTACATTTATTAAACTGAGAAATTATTTACAAAAATGTATACCAGCATGAGTTGTAATTTTTTTAAAAAGTCTTTCGCAGCATAAGATAATGGAAGGAGCATGCAACTTAAAATTAAAGAGTAGCAGGAAGGAAATGACTGTTTCTATCACTTTTTAGTAAGTCAAAGAAATTTGAAAGGACTCTTAAAAGTTTATTTAGTCTATCCTACATCTGAACAAAACCAAATTTCCTCAGCTATAAAATGGAGATGATAATCATCAATACCTACCTCACACAAATGTTGAGAGGATCAAATGAGATAATGTATGTAAAGCAACACAGACACAGACACCCACACACACACATAGAGGATGGAAACTATAAATGAAAGAAAACTGTTCATGAAATATTTTTTCTCATATAGCCATTATGTATATAATGTATATATAAACATATAGTCATTTCAGCTATAACACTTGTTTGAAAATGTAAATTTGTTCCAGTGCAATCAATGTATTAATGGATAAATTGAGCATAACGCAAATTTTGAATTTGCTTTTATAAGATTTCATCTACAATAAAAAGTGAGAATGACAAAAAAAAACTGTACCACTTCACAATTACTACAAAACTATACCTTTTCAAACAAGACCCATTGTCAAATGGAAATTTCAGGTCGTTTCCAAGTTAAAATTCCATATTTATGTACATCTTCTGACACAACAGGAACTGTGGATGGCTGGTCCACAACCTTTCTCTTTCTGCCAAGCTTTGGTCCCAAGGCCTGGAGTTAAGAGTACTGTCCAAGTTGCTTGAACAGCCTGAGTGAAAGGCTATAGATGCAGTCACTATTGTAGTACTGATGCATTTCTTCTCCATTAAACATATATTATTAAGTTATTAGGTTCCTATCTTTTTTATGTATGTCACTGTCCAAATATCTGTGTTATATCCCAAACCCCATTTCTCTCACAAGCCTTGTGGTTTTTATTGTATGATGTTGCACAGCCAGGTTTCGGGGGAACACATATATAATGTCACAGTAGGACTGATTATTTGCATAATACTCCAAAAATACAATTTGGAACTGGAACTAGAATGAATTTTCATTTTGCACCCACCACTTTTCAAAAGAAACTTGTAGAAGTGGTTTTTCACAGACATCAAAGATGTGTCATAAAACTATGTTTCTGATACAGCATATGATTTTATAATGACTCAAAGAACATACTAGCCTACTTCATGTTATCCTCTATACTCTTGGTGACAATTCTTGAATATAATGGAAGTAAAGAATTCACAAATTCTGTGTTCTAAAAAATAAGTTATACATTTGTTTATTTTTGAAACCTACTTCTATGTAGCGGCTTTTATGTTATTTTTTTAAAAAAAATTTTTTAAAGAAATATAATTTCTCTTATTTCACTCATTTTTTTGCTCATAAGTGCTCTATCACAGCTAAATAAATAAAAACAGCCTGTAAATGAAAAGACTGTAAGATAATGCCTCTCAGGGCTGGTAGGAGCTGTCAAGAAAATGATCCCACATATAGCCTTCTTAAGAACTGCAGGCAACCTCCTCATTACAGGGAGACCCCAGGGCTGAGGCTTTACTTTATCCCTCCAATCTTGTGAAGTATGAGGAAAGGGAGGGTTCTATTACCACTGTTTGGTAGACTGTGAAACTGAAGCAGAGGGGATCACTTGAAATTCAAATGAACTGCTTAAGTTCCTAGAAATTCTGACAGAACCAGTATGTTAACTCAGGCTGGGCTCCTAGTCTGGTGCTTGCCCTACAAAGGTATAAGTACAAGCTAGCTGCTTTCAAGCCCAATGTTCTGAGGATACACTACAGTGGGACCGAGAATGTTCCAGGAGTACTGCCTCATGATGTAACCACAACTAGCAAGTCAGAGGGGCCTCCTAGCCCACGTCAAGGTCAAATCAGGACCCCTGGCAGCATCATTCACACTTACAGCCCAGTCCCAGTTGAAAACCAGAGGCAGCCTGGTATAATTGATAGGTAGGGGGCAGACACCAAAGAGCTGGGCAACTCCTGGTAAGTCATGTACCCTCTCTCAGCTTCAACATCCTCATCTGTAAAATTGGCATAACACCACCTACCTCATAAGGTTGTTTTGACAATTAAATGAAATAACGTTTACCAAGCTCTCTAAACTTTAAAGTACTATATAAATATTAATTAGTTATTCAATGACTGTTCTAAAACTAGACAGGGAACAAACAGCAAAGCCAGATCCTCTCACTCCTGCCCTATGACATTCTTTCCACCTTATCACGTAGGGTTACTTTGACTGATGGGGAAATTCTGGTTCGTCCAGCTCTTGGGGGTTCTCTGATCTAGGGGAGATCCAAGAGCTCATCCACACTCTGGTGCTTCAGACAACAAAATTTGCTGGCCTATACTGACCCTAATTTATACTTCTGTATCAACATACACTATCATTTTTTCCAGGTTTTCCAGCTTCTAGAAGCACTCTGCTATTAGTCTACACTCATTTTAAAAAACTATCAAAACATGCTGCCTCAAGTAGAATTTGTTTTGTAACTGTCCATGAAATCACATCTACAATCTAACCAAAATGGATCTTTTTTCCTTAAGGCAAAACTAAAGCTCTTTTACCTTGGATCACAGCTTAAAATTCACTAGTATTGCTCTGAAGACAGGGCCTGGCCCTATAAATTCACTGACAGGGAGCTCCCAGTGAGAAAATGTTCCCTATAGTAGGTCAACACCTTCTCTGCAACTCAAGAGTCCAGCAAGAGCTGCCTGGGGCACCAAAGAGAGTCAGGGACAAGGAGTCACACCTTCTGGCTATAGAAGGAGTCTCCACCCTCTCTATCCTCTCTGCCATTAAAGTAATAATGGACACTACTAAGGTGCTTTCCGGAGGTGATCTCATGTGTTCCTTTCAACAATAAAAGATGTACCACACTCTAGGGATTATCTCCATTTTACAAACAAGGAAACAAAGACTCTGAGGATAAGCTCACAGAACTAGTAAAAACCAGAGGCTGAAGAGGAACTCAGGTCTCTTCTGATTCCAAGTGAAGAACTCTTACTGCAGCATGGGGTCTCTCAGCTACCATGTGCTAAGAAGAATCTCCATTTCAAACTGAGTACCTTCCCTAACACTGCATTCTGAATCTATCATACCTGTTGCTGCGAAAGCTGGACTTGATACAACTGCTGCATGTACTGCTGATAATGCTGCTCTTGCAGCTGACGAATGAGAATCTGCTGCTGCTCATAGTTCCCTGGATACTGCTGGGCCGCGTACTGCTGGAACTGCACAGCAGTCTGGGAGTTTAGTGCTGCCATTATCTGTTGCCTAAAAATGTTAAAAATAGACCAGGCTGACTACAAAGGACTGTTTACTATGAAAGGCAAGTCATTATTATATTTTAAATTTACCAAACCCTTTGAAATGACTAGGCCAGTTATGCTCATTAACATGTGCCTCTGGACTAGAAGAAATAAGGCACTGAACCTTGAGTTATAATAAACACTGTTTCTATCAAATTTCAGCTAACTTTTCAAAGAAGCATGTCTTGGGAGGTTTCTTTCTTTTTTCAAAAGGGACTGCAATTTCCATGGTTCAAGGAGCTCTTGGTGAAGAACTCCCTCCATCACTAGAGACTGTGCCCTGCTCTGACACTGGCAGTCTTTGACAGACTTTGAGAGTTGCCTGGGGAACCAAGAAGTGAAATGACTCACCCCAGATCACCTGGCCAGAGGCTGAGCGTGACCTCCAGTCTTCCGGCCTCCAAGGCCAACTCTCTATCCACTCACCATATGTTGCTTTTTGTGCGTACTTATAGAACACAGAAAGCAGCATGATTCATTATTAGATAATCATGGTTAGAATTAACAAGTGAAATCAGTGAAATTTGGGGGTACCATAGGATTTTTAGGTCTACCTTAAAAAAACCTCACTGCACTTTATTTCATGTAAAATTTTTTACAAAAAAAAAAAAAAAGGGTAAAATTCTCTCCATCTTAGAAATGTCACAGGCCATCTACTCCAACTCCCTTCTGTCCTAGATGAGGAAAGCGTCTTGCCCAAGTCATGAGAACAGGAAGTTAACAGGGAGGATTCCAACCAAAGCACTGGCTCTTCCCACCATTAGGAAAACAGGGATCTAGAAGGTTTCATCAACAGAGAGATACATGGTCAAGTCCCCAACACCCACAAGCCCCCAGGCCCTGGGGCACCCAAGGAAGATACAGGTGCTTGGGAGATAGCATCAGCACCCCCCCCCCCACTTCCCTCAGGTAGGGCAGAAAGGAATGACAGTCACAAACGGGATCTCCCCTGATCCTCTGGCCTCCAAGCACCCAGTTTTATTATAATATCAAGGAAAACATCCATCAAAGCTTTATTTCTCCCCATTACATTTACTAGTACTTGAAGACTAGGCTCCAGGGGGCAGAGCAGCTGAGACAGAAAAGCCAAGGCCTGGGTTTGGAATACCAGCTGTTATTTCTTACTTGTGTAACCTTGGGCAAGGCACATGACCTCTGTCAAACTCGGCGACTTCATCTGCAAAATGGCTTCTTTGAGATACAACCTTATGACCCTAGGCCGGGATCTCCAGTATCTTTCTATTTCTCCCAGCAATCAGCCAAGTTTCCTGCACAGAGCAGGCATTTACTCAATGCTGAATCAAAGTGTCCAGAAGGGTCAGAGGTAAGGGAGGAAAAATCCCACCCAAGCCCAGAGACAATGGTCACTACACCCCTCTCAAGACCAAGCCTTGAGGGAGGAGGCTCTTTTTTAATCAGTAAGTTATCACTGGTACAAATTGCCACCAAGCTACAAGCATCGCACTGCTCCAAAGCACAGGATGAAGAGCAAGGCTCCAATGACTGACTTGGTAACCCGTTTTCAGGGAGGAGGCTTACTTCTGCTGTTCCAGCCGCAGTTTCTCCTCCTCTATTCGCCTCCTTTCTTCTGCTTCCCTTTTCAATCTTTCAGATTCTTCTTGAATACGTTTTTCTTCCTCCCTCTGCAAACGTTCTTTTTCTTCCTTTTCCCGACGCCTTTGCTCCTCTTCTTCCTTTCTACAAGTTAAAAAAAAAAAAATAGAATGAATATATTAAAATGAAACCCTCCCCTTCTTTTTTAAGAGAGACAACTGAGATTTCAGGTCCTACAATTTTGAAGTTATTTTTGTACAGCTATTGTAATATTAGGCAGTATGTTTCTGGTAAATTTAAACATAAGAATAGAAAAACTAGTAAGAGAAGACATTTAGCTTCAGGTATTACTATAGCCAACAAGTCAATTGATAAGACAATCACTACCATCACAACCATTACAGCATTCAATTAATGCTTCTAGGTTTGCAAAGAACTTTACATATCTCAAGTAACCCTCACCACAGCCCTACAAGATAGGTGTTAGATTTAATAAAGAAAAAGTTTGGGGCAACTAGGTGGTGCAGTGGATAGAGCACCAGCCCTGAAGTCAGGAGGACCTGAGTTCAAATCTGACCTCAGACACTTAACATTCCCTAGCTGTGTGACCCTGGGCAAGTCACTTAACCCCAATTGCCTCAGCAAAAAAAAAAATAAAGAAAATAAAGAAAAAGTTTATGCATTGTTGGTGGAATTTTAAAATGATCCAGTCATTCTGGAAAGCAATTTGAACTATGCACAAAGGGCTATCCAATTGCATACCCTTTGATCCAGCAGTGTTTCTACTGGGCTGATATCCCCCCAAAAAAATCAAAAAAGAGGGAAAGGATTCACATATGCAAAAATGTTTGTAGCATCTCTTTCTGTAGTGGCAAAGAATTGTAAAGTTAGTGAATGACCATCAACTGGGGAATGGCTGAATAAGTTATGGTACATGAAAGTAATGGAATAGTTATTATTCTATAAAAAATGATGAACAGGCTGATTAGACAAAGACCTGGAAAGATTTAAACAAACTGATGCTAAGTGAAACAAGCAGAACAAAGCATACATTGTACACAGTTAACAGCAAGAATGCGTGATGATCCACTATGAAAGACATGGTTCTTCTCAGTGGTTCAGTGATCCAAGGCAATCCCAATAAATTTTGGATGGAAAATGCTATCTGCATCCAGAGAGAGAACTGTGAAGATTGAATGTAAATCAATACATGCTATGTTCACTTTCTTTTTCTTCTGGGTTTTTTTTTTTCCTCGTGTTTTTTTCCTTTTGTTCTGATTTTTATTTCCCCACATAATTCATATGGAAATGTTAAAAATGAATGTACATATGTGTGTGTATATATATTATATATATACATATATATACACACCAAAAAAAATTTATATTTTGCCATATAGTTTGTACAGTGAATTATTTAATATCAAAATACAATTATGCATATTTGTCAAGTTCTTAGAGTAGCACCTTATTTGCCCCAATCATCAAGCAATGAGCTATACTGCATAAGTTAGTTTTTCCAGATACATGAAGCATATTTCCACAAATGCTAAAATTTTCTTTTTAACTACCTGAGATTAGGATCTAAAATGCATCACAACTCCTCTGGTATTTCAATATATAGTAATTAGTTGATTTTTATTTAAGCTAATCTTGATGACTGATCAGTGACTTGGGGCTTCATTAGCTAGATGTGTGGCCCTGGGCAAATTACTGGACCTCTTTGGGGCTCAGTTTTCTTAATTTGTAAAAGGAAAATGATAATTAGCAATTACCCAAGGAATTCTACCAAGATCAAACATAATGAAGTATATAAAGCACTTTGCAAACTTTAAAGTGCTATAAAAATAAGTTATTATTACTATAAATCTCAATCACTGCAGGGCAAAAAGAATACTGAATTTGAAGTCAAAAGATCTGACTTTGCTATTTGCCACCTGTGTGACTTTAGGTTTCTGGACCTCTGAGATTCCTTTTGTATCTAAGCCTGTCATCCTATTATCCTGGACTTATAAAGGGTGTAGGGCCATTTGCTCCATCTTGAATGATCTCAGACTTTCACTCTGAAGAGTTGTGCTGCCACGTGCCTTGTCAGGCCCAACCCTTGCTTCTAGTGTGCTGAGAGCCTCTGTCTCTTTCCAAATGGCTGTAAAACTAGGTTAATTATACAAAATCAGAGTGCCTGGGCTAGGAGTCAAAGGGCTCTGCCTTCACACAACTGGAAGGAAAAGCCCTCAGAGGTCATTTAGTCTATTCCCTCATTTTACTGATGATCAAACTCAAGTCAGGAGGGCTGACAGATTTATCTGTGATTGAAGAGTGGTGAGCCCAAGCCCTGTGATCTCAAATCCAGTATTGCTTCTTCTGAACTATGCTGCCTCCTTCTCTGAGCTTCTGGACTTCTAACTTGGGCCATTCAGCAGCCTCTTTTCCATAGGTTTAGGGTTAGATGTTAGATGGATAACTCAAATTATGCATGTTACTATCTTTCTATACTACATATATGTGTATGTGCATATATACACACATACATATATACACATATATGAATGAGGTATTTTAGCAAAAAAAAAACTAAATTTTTAAAATGTCCAATTTTCTGTTATGATTTCTAACTGTCCTTTTCTTACCATTATCTCTCTCTTTAGGATTTCTAAACAATTCTCTATCCTCACCCCTTACTTCTAACCTCCCTACTCTTCTGTGTTCCACCAGTCCAGTACCACTATTCTAGTGTCACTTTACTCCCTGGACACTCAAACCTTGTGATGAAGTAATACACTATCATATCAGCTAGCCCTGAATCATCTACCCCAAACCTAATTTACCCCCACCATTTTCCTTCTTCATTGCTAATCATGCGATGCAAATAGCACTGGAGAAAGTCATACATTTGTGTCCACTAGGATTACAAATGTATATTACCTAAATCTCCACCAGGCCTTCATTGTTAGTCTTTCTATTATTCCCTGACTAACTGAATCACACTCTAAACAGTTCCAATTTCAAACCCTTGCTGATTCTCAAACCTCTACCATCACTTCCTCTCTCTACACTCTCAGTAAAGGACCTGGTTTCCTCCTTGAATAAACAGAGGTCATCAATCTAACCTCCTTCTTCTACTTTATTCCATACACCTGCAAATCCCTCAGTATCAATTTCCTCCTCTTCTTTGCTGGAGTTTCTAATAAATACGCAGCTTCTTTTCTTAACAAGGTCAATCCTTCTACTCATATTCTTGAATCCAGTCTTCAGCAATTTTCCCCTAGATCATTCCCTTCTTTATCTTCAGTTCAACATACATTTTAAATATTAAATCTTCCCTTAGCCATTGGTTCCTTCCCTATTACCTGAAGGTCTTCCTCCTCCCTAAAAAAATTCACTTAACTTAGCTATCTTCCAAAGTTCTCATCCTATATCACTTCTCCTTTTCACAACTAAACTTCTAGAAAGGAGCATCTAAATTAATTTCCTCTCACCCTAAACTCTTAAACTACTGTATCTGTTTTCTATCCCTATTCTCAATGTCCCTGTGCAAGACCACCAAGGAATTCATTCCTGCTATATCCAATGGTCTTTTCTCAGTCTTTATTCTACTTGATCCCTCTAACACTGTTAATTACCCTCCTTTGCCCTCCCTTCACACACACACATACTCCTTCCTCCTGGACACTTTCCCCATCCCTTTTTGGCCTCTTTCTCAGTGTCTTTTGCTGGCTCATTATCTAGCTCCTATCTATTCATCACGTATATTATACCCCTCCACTTATCCCCTGCAAAGACTCTATCCTGTGCCCTGTTTTATTTTTTTCTCTTCAATTTTTCCCTTTGTGGTCTCATCAACATATACTACATGACTCCTACTAATGTTTCTCTGCATTACCAACTACCCACTAGAGATCCCCACCCAATGTCTGAAAGTATATTAAAATCAATATATCTAAAAGAATACTCATATTCCCTCCCCAAATCCAACCCTCCTTCAAAGTTCATATTTCTAATCAAACTGATCTGCTAGCTACTTCCTATGTGAAGTAATCTATATTCAATCTCCATGCCTTTGCCTAAGTGGTCAGAAAAAGGGACCTCAGAAAGTCAACTAATTTACTTACTTTATAACTGAGAGAAACTATGGCACCTAATACCTAGAATGTACCATCTTCACTTCCTAGCACAGCTCAGGGATCACCTTCTATATAAGGCCTTTCCTGATTCTCCTATTATTATTATTGCTTTTCTTTCTCAAAATTATCTTACTGTTTTTCTGTATTTTATTTCTACATGTCATTCAAAAGAACACTAGCTCCCTGAGGTCAGACTTTTTCAATTTTATTTTTATATCTCTAGCTTTTGAACAAAGTAGGCACTTAATAATACATTTTTGTTTAAATAGTCTAGGCCTTCAACATTAACCAAACCAGGTTAACATGAATGACTGAACTAGTCATACTATTCAGTATAGCCAATATTATAAAATGGAACTTAAATATTTAAGTTTTCATGTATAACCAAAGTAAAAGGAGTCAAATAAAAATCTTCACAAGATAAAAGGTTATAATAAAATTATTGAAATGTCACTTCAGAAAAAGAAATCTGTCATCTCTATAGATGAGCTACATAGAATAGTCTTTTATACCTATAATTAGGGAAAACCAGAAATTCCAAAACACTAGCTCATCCTGGGAAAAAAGAAAAAATTGCAACAAGGTAAGATCCTAAGGAAAAAGTTATCTATTATGAAACCAATGTTCCTTAGAACAAATCATCAATATACGAAAAGAACAATATGGAAAAGAACTCTGTGCCCTTAAATTTCACCTTCTTTTCTCTTGTTCTTGCTTCTCTATTTTATGGGATGTGACATATGTTGAAAACAGATAGCAACATCTATTTAGCAGCTTGACGAACTCTAGCATAGCATCCTCTTTAGAAAGATTTCCCAGCGCTGCCCATTCTTTCCTGTAAAATTAAACAACAGCAATCACCATCCCTCTGCAAAGGGAATTTTATTTAACTTAAAAATATAATTCTAAAATGAATAATTCCCAACTATCACTAAAATGAATCCAATAAAGAAAAAAATGAAATATTTTATTTTGCCAGGAGAACCCAGCCACCTCCCCCAGTAAAATCTTACATCTATTTTCTAAAATAATTTACTATTTACTCAATCTGTTAAGATCATTATGCTCACATGATTTAGGTATAAGAATAAGCTTCAAGTATGATTATTTTAATCCAGAAAACTACCATAAGGTATATTTTAAATATCAATTTTTCACAAGCAAAAAAAAAATCACCAGATTTGAAAAAATGGATAGAATGTTTACTGCATTTCCTTTATATCATAAACCTGTTATGCAAATCAGGGTCTGAGAGCTGAATGAGATAACTGACATCAAACAATGATTATATTTAGTTATTAAAAAGAAAATGATTTTTTAAAAGTCTTATCTATAACTCCTGATCAAGAAATATCAAATGAAACTACAGTTGTCTTATATTATTAACAAATGAATGATTTTTTCACAATATCTGGACAAAATATCACTAAGCTAAACATATGATGGCTCAACAAAATAGAAGTAAAAGTGAGTTGACTCTAATACCTAAATCAATACTCAACATAAGTCAAATTTCAGCTTGTCTTGAAGCCCTTACTATTATTTTCATTAAATTCTTCAAGCAGGAAATCCATGTTACCTTCTGTCATTCCCCAAGACATCAAAAAATCCAACCTCAGGGTAAGTGTCTGGATTGCACGGACCCCAAAGAACCTGCTTGTATAGTGCCACAAGTTTTAATTTTTCTTCGTAAGTCGGATGAAATGCTTTGCCATCTTTATCTGTAAAAAAACACACACACATACATATACAAAATATGATTCTAGACTATAACTACATAAAAGGCATAATAGAGAGGCAAATGAACAGACAATGGAAGGGGGACATAGGAAGTAATTTTTAATAAATAACTGCTTGCTGAAGGTTTAAGTCTAATTAGTTGCGAGTGTAAGCTTAATTGGTTTGTAACTGTTTGAAATTCATAATAATTGATATTTATAATATCCATTATATCCTGCACCAAAATTTCTCTCTAGGAGCCATGCCACACAATTATTTTATTGTAGCTAATGATACAGAGTTTTTCTTTAACTCTAATAACTAAATACTAATGGATGAAACCTAAAATAGTTCCACTAACCCCTACTACCTAATAACATTCTCTACTAGTCCCGAGAATACTCATAGTTATGTTGCAGTATATGTGGGCTAAGACCTACATACTGAAAGTAATGTATTTGCCAATGCAACAGCCAACATGTAAAAAAAAGAACCTGTAAAATTAAGAGGCTTAAATGAGGACTTTAGAACAAAACAGAATTCAAAGATAATTTTCAAAACACCACTTCTGAATTAAATGAATTAGCACAATATATCAAGAAGATATAGAATTCTGTGGAAATACACTTAAATGAGGAGGTGGGTTAGGCCTAGTTATAAGAAAAGGTTATGTTCTTGAAAAATAGTAAGGATACAGCTGTGAAGTGGCACTCTTTTTTTTTTGTGAAGCTCCCTGTCTATTCAAAGAAAAGCATCTGATAAATCCTTGACTTGACTTTTGAGGACTACCTCATTTAAAAGGTAGCAGAAGAGATGATACAAACTGTCTTATTAGAGGTAACTTGCAACCACAGAAGAATTGGCTGAAGAAAGGACTCAGAAAAATCATTTTATTCTAGACCTTTGTGATAGCCAAGATGGAAATAAAAGACATATCCTCTGTAAACTTAGGGGAAGCTGATTTCAAAAAATTCAGAGAAAAGATAGGCATGATCCCCTGACTAGAAATTGTAAAATGACAGGTCAAGGGGGAACACACTTGATGATGATGATGATAATAATAATAATAATAAAATAGAAAATTGTATTAATAAAAGGAAATTGGATTTTTTAAATGGTTTTATAAAAAACCATCTTTAAAATGTTATTAGTCTAAGGTTTTTTTAAATTTTTATTTATTTTTAAGCTAGGGTTTTTTAGACATATAAAAGATAGTTATGTAACCACAAAAGCATAAAGGCCATAAAACTTATGGGGATTAAAAAAAAGACAAGAACAAAAAAGTACTTTAAAAGTCACATCAGGATCTATAGCCACACTTCCTGTAATAATAAGAAACTGAAAAGAAAATATGTATCCATCCAATTGTACAATGACTAAAACGATTTATCATATGAATGTATATGAATATTATTTGTGCCATAAAAAAATTACTAAAAAGAAATACAGGAAGACTTTTATAAACTGATACAAAGTGAAATAAGAACCAAGGGAAACAATATATAATAATGCCTATTATTATACTGTAGGTGGAAAGGAAAAAAAAACCTGAATATGAAATTATAATGATCAAATTTGATCCCAAATAAGAAAAATGAGAAAAATAAGAAAAAATATATCTCCATCTCTCTTCTTTGTAGAGTTGTGGATTTGGACTTTTCCAATATGTTGATTAGTTTGCTTGAAAAATTTCCCCCTTATTTTTTAATTGTTATAAAGGATAATTCTCAGAGTCTTTATATGTGTTGTTTCCCATACAGAATGTAAGCTTTCTGAGGACATCCCAAAACTTGACATACTTATATGACACTGCTTGACATAATTTATTTCTTCATTAATATAGAAGAAACGATCAATGATGAAACTCTCTATCAAAGTAAGTAGCACGTAATACTTTGCAATTTAAAGTCTCAAAAAGCTGGCAAGAGACAGAGAGATTAAATAATTTGGCATGGTCACATAGCTAGCACACGTCAGAGGCAGCACTTAAATCCATAACTCCCTAACTCTTAGAAGATATATCCACCATGCTACCTCTGTAGCACACAGCAGGAGCTTAATAAACGCTTTTATATTGACTGATTTTCAAAAATCATGCTCTGATCAGAAAGAGTAAAAGAAATGGTTAAAGGAACAGTGGAATCAAATATAGGTAAAGAGAGTAAGAACACCGTGGTGCTTTAAAGGAATTCAAAACACATAGCCAGAATATGAATGAGGGACACTCCAGGTTAAAAAGAAAAGCAGATGTGATAGTTGAATTGTCAAGAGATCAAAGAGCAGAAAAACAAAACAAAATAAACAAAAAACATTGTCAGGCTTCCAAGAAAAGGCAAGGCAAGGGGAAAGTGAGCTGGGCCAATTTATTCTCCAATCTAAAGGCTGGTAAACTTGATCCCAAGTAATATCATAAAGCACATTAAATGGCTGGCTGAGAAGTACTTAAAAAGGAATATAGCAATAACTAGAAGGCTGCATGAGTTCACTAAGAATAGTTCATGCCAGATTAACCAAATTTCCTTCTTACATGCTTACTGAATTGAAAGATTAAGGAAAAATTATGGATTTCAACCAAAAGCATTTTAATTTCTGTTTTACATATAAGAAAGAGCCTTTATCATATGATAAAGTGTCTCAAGAAATTTCTTAAGAACAAAATGAGGAAATGTGGACCAGATAGATAATTAGTATAGGCGAGATGACACTAATTAAACTACCAAAGAGTATTAACAGACTGAACCATATTAACCTGGAAGAAATTTTCAATGGTTTGTAACACAGTATTCTTTCTCTTTACTTGTAAAAAATTTTTCCCCAAAGGGAATATTCAATACTGGGAAAGACAATACTGGGTTCCAAAAACAATGACAAACTGCAAAAATGTTGGGAATAACTTCATTTTTAAATGGAGATAAACCAAACTTAAAACAGGAATGAAAAGTACTAAATTTTCATCTTTTCCTTTTGTCCACCCCACTCTCCCATTCAATTACTCAATCACAGGACAAAGCAAGCTTATTATCAAGTGGGGAGAAAGACTAGGGAATTTAAAACAGGCCATTAGCCCAATGTGGCATGTCAACAGTGCAACATGGTTGCCAAAAAGGTTAATCTTTGCTTTGGCTGCATTAATGGACACAAAAAGAAAGCATTCCCTGTAACTGGTCAGACCATATCCAAAATAACATGTGTTAGTTCTGCAAGTCGCATTTTAACAACACTAATACTAAAAGTAGAAACCGAAAAGTGATTGGGATTTTAAGGGGCCACAAAAGATTATCACATGAGTGACAGTTGGAAGATGAAAGACATGACAGATATATCACTATCTTTAAATATCTGAAGGGTTAACATAAACAAAGGATTAGATATGTTGTGTGGCAAAATTCAGATCAATCTGTAGAAATTAACTAAAAGCAGGCCAACATTAAGGAAAAATATTTTAAATATTTTAATGCTTAGAGCTAGTCAAAAATGTACTGATTGATGAGGTGGTGAGCTTCTTGCCACTAGAACTAATATTCATCTGTTCAACATATCAGCAAATCTAATGTTATATAATAGCCTTTCTTCATAACTCCATAACATAATTACCAAAACCATAATTATTCCCATCTTTATATTTGAGAAAACTGAAATGTAAATTAAATAACTTGTCTATGATCACAAAATTACTGGGCCATGATTCAAAACTAGATCGATTCTGACTCCAGGATCAGCACTCTTTCCAGATCGAATGCCACAGAAGTACCTTGTAATTTGGAGGAATTTTAAAATGTAATAAATAAAGCCTCAGAGTTTACATAAGTTACATTTCTAAAAAGCTGACTCAATAGTTTTCAAGTTAAGAGTCCAATAGCTTGCATCTTGAATCAAGCATTTCTATACACTTGAACAGTTCCCACTGCTCCTCTACCTGTGTTTGCTCCCAGTTAGGTTGCACACTGGATTGCATGCTGGCCCTGGAATCAGGAGGACCTGAGTTCAAATCCAATCTCAGATACTTACTAGCTGTTTGACCCTGGGCAAATCACTAGTTTGCCTCAGTTCCACCATCTGTAAAATGAGCTAGAGAATGAAATGGCCAACCACTCCAGTATCTTTACCAAGAAAACCCCAAAATGGGATCACAAAAAGTCAGACAAAACTAAATAACACCACCACCCATTTACAAACATGACAAGTAAAATAGGCCTTATTAACATGTGAAGTATGAGAATAAATTGAATCAAGACGGTAATTTCAGTTTTTTATAGCTTTAACAGGGCATTCAGCTTGCAAAAATATGATAAAATACCTGATACAGTGTAAGTATCATGAACTGTTATACTCAGAATTTATCCATTCCAACCATTAGCTGCCTTTGATTACTTTTTTCCATTCTGTCAATTAAAAGTAAAACCAAAATTACCAAAGAAATCCTAACCAGCCTCTATTCCCTGAAAGGGACATAGAAGCAACCGCTTCCCAAACAAAGTATACTTCAAGCAAATAAATAAGAAACACTAATTATCAGCAAGTTTCAATGGCACATTCTATTATATTAAATTTTCATTTCCCCCCAAAATGTTCAAAGAAAAAAAAAACTATATATTTTAATGTTTACTTCACCCACCTGTGAAATATACATAAAAAAATTTAATGGCAAACGAAAATGTTAATGTAATACAATTCCAGGACACAGCTTTTATACATTAAGAACTACTTTAAAATCTCTATTAACTCCCCTCAGATTACACTAGTGGTCTTTGATTGGTCATCTTATTCATATTGGAAAAAAAAAAAGCCAAAATTTCAATTGTTGCATTAAAAGTAGGGCTAACTTTTCTACTCTGTATTTCTATAGTAAATAGGAAGGATAAAAGCTATACCTTGGAGTAATATATAGCCTATTACAATTTTCAAAAGTCTTCCCAACCATGATCCCATTTAAGAATTTCATAAAGATGGGCATCATCTCCACTTTATAAAAATGGAGGGCCTTTCAAAGCCAGAACTAGGCCCTTCCTTGGCCTACATACTATATATAGGATGCTACCAGTAAAGATGAAGAAAAACACTAACTGAATTAAAACTGGAAGAGCCTCCTTTGAACTCTAATCTAATCCTCCCATTTTACAAAATAAAGAACTGAAAAGTTCAGGAACATTTGAATTTTGAAAACAATTCTCTAAAGCCTCACATAGAGAAGTGATAGTGTTACTTTCTCACAGCCATTTAAAATGAACATAATGCTTATGTTTCTATAGAGGCTCAAAAGCATTAAAATATTTAAAAGGTATTTTTAAAGATCAATATTTCTAACAATACAACTATAGAAAAATGCAACAACATAAAACATTGTACTCAGCAATACAGACTCCTACAATTTTATGTACTAAATTAGACACTACAAAAAACAGGAAAATGAGTAACAGGATATGGGTAAGAATGGAGCACAATTGTGAAAATACCTGCAGAAGGCCCTGTTGGTAATCATATAAAAAGAATAGCAAAAACACTATCCGGATACTATCTAAAACTGAAACAAAACTGTAGCCTGATTGAGAATGGCTTTAATTTAGAATTACAAAATTAAAGAAGCACATAACAAAGGCAACAGTCACAGAAACCTGTGACAAATGATTCCAACTTAATTTCATATGAAACTAAATTAATCTGTTGCCAAAAATGATTAATTTATAAGTTCTCGATACTTTTCTTTCTTTGGGAGGAGATTGGCATTTTAACAGTCTGTTTCCTATTAGCACAGAAATAACATGACAAACAGTGAGGGATAATCAAAGAGTCACCTGGGTCCAAACTCCACCTCAGATACTTCTGGGTTCAATGACCACAGGCAATTTTCATCTTATTTGAGCCTCTTTTTCTTCATTTATAAAATGAAGCTAATACTGCCTGCAGTAGCTACTTAATTGCCTCTTGATTTTAAGCAAATTAATGGACCTGTTTCCTCATCTGTAAAATGTAGAGGTAAAATCAAAAAACCCAAGTCTTTTCCAGATCTTCCCCCTCCACACACAAACACATTTATATATCTATGTTTCTTCCATAGGATTGTTATGAGAAGCAAATGAAAAACTTCATGTAAATGAAGTGTTTTGCAAAGCACTAAGTAAATGATCTCTATTATTTAGGGTACAAAGTTTGAGAGTAAGGCCAAAAACACATAAAAATTCAATAATTCAATTTTTTAAGGGAAAACTATTGATAAAGTGGCTCTCATTGGTGAGACCCCTGAAAATCGAGTTTAATTACAGACCTCTGATGCTATTCTGACACCAGGATTAAAAGAGTGAGAAATTTATTCATCAGAATAATTTTCAACCATCAAATTGACTAGAACTACCCCTGATTTATTCCACTTCCTGGAATGAGACAGACAGGACTTCCCAAGGCTAGAATAGAACCAGAACTATTTGACCAAATAGTTTTGCTACATGACAACATTTTGTCTAAGATGAGAATCTAACAAGACTGTGGAGTGAGGACCTCTCACTCCACATTACAGAATGCCAACAAACAACAAGAACTCTAGCAAAGAAATGGAAAGCTTCCTTGACACTAGGAGATTTCCATCCTTCTTCACAAATAAGTGAATTTTGATATTTAGGATTACCAAGTTCAGCCATAACGATAACAATTTACTGTAAATGCAGCTCTATTGTGCTTTCAAGTTTGAAAAGTAGTTTTTATATACTCTTTTTCTGAACTTTAAAACAATTCTCTCAGGTAGGTACTATTGAATATTAATAATTCCATTTTACAGGTAATGAAACTGAAATTGAGAGGCCATGATTTTGACCATGACTACAAACCTAAAAACTCAAATATTCTAAGACCTCAGCTTCTTACAGTGTTTTACAACCCCATATGGGGTCTCATAACTGAATGTGGGGTCATGAAATTAATCATATCTATAAATGTTTAATTTGCATACCTATTTTATATACTTGGGGTCACATAAAAATTTCTCAGGTACAAAGTGGAAAAAGTTTAAGCCCTGGTCTAGAATACAAATATAGCACTTTACCTCCTATGCCATGCTGCCTCTCTGACACACACATTTCCTTAAGATTCTGTCCTATATTTCTAAAGACAATCAAATGAATTTAGATTATTTTTTCTGAACCCTATAGGAGAAGGAAAAGGACAGTTTAGGGTATGTGGTAAAAGGTAGATAGCAAATGCACGGAACTGTGTCACAGGACCTAGGTTTGAACTTTTCATTTAAAGATTGTGAACATGGTTAAGTATGATCTCTGGGCTTCACCTTCCCTATCTCTAAAATAAGAAGGCTGAACTAGAGGCTTCTAAGGGCTCTTCAAATTCTACATCTACTGGGAGATAAGAAAATAAATGCACTTGACTACTGAAGATAAAACCAGGAGAATACTTGATACCGCTTTTCTATATTTGACTATTTTGGAATATCTGAGTAAGGGTTGCAAATGATCAAAAAAATAAAAATTTATCAGACATGTCAGGCTTTTTGAATGTCAAGTTCTTTAATTTCCTCATAAGCACCATGCCTGAAAAAACTCAAAAGGTAAAGAATTATTTTCATTCTATCCTCATAACAACCTAGAGCTATATGCTATTAACCCCCATTTACCCAGGAGGAAACTGAAGCTCAATAGAGTTAAACAATTTGTTCACAAAACTATTAAATGGATTCCAGTCTAGGTTTTCCTGATTTTAAGTCCACTACTACATCATACTATTCTTCTGGTCCATAAGCTATTTGTACAAAAACACTCAAAGGAACACAATTTGTAATTTTAAAAAGTTAGAAACTAATTTTGTGCCCGACAACTGGTAAATGGCTAAAAAGTTGTGGAATGTATCTTCACCAACAATGAAATATCATTGAGTCATAAATAACAAAAATGAAGTATTTATAGAAATGTGAGGAAAACATGAAACCAGGATGAAGAAAGTAGATCCAAAAGAATACAAACATAGTGTAACTACATATGTAAATACTTTAAATGGCAACCAAACTTAAGTGAAATATATAATTACTATCTTGTTAGTATCACAGGCTTCCTATTTTGGGAGGAAAGGGAGACATAATGTTGATGTGTATAGTTTTCACTTCTGAACTGTTTTAACTAAGTGTTTTCAAAAATTACACTTTTTATTGAAAATTTACCAGTAGAAAACATAAAAAATCTGAACTTTTTCCCAAAATGAAAAATTATAAAGTGTTAACTGCATTTCAGCTCAGAGCTTGACTGCAAGTCCAGCAGTTCATCTATTGCATTAGCTACTTGTTTCTGCATAAAATACAGGAGGAATCATATTAAAAATAGGGGCCGTTAGAAATCTAAGATCACTAAAAGAGCTTGCCATTTCCTGGAGATAGAACATCTTGCTTTCTTAATTCTAGTCTATCACTGTGGTGAATATCTTTTATCTTTATACATATTCAAAAACCTGTTTCCTACTAATCTCCTCAAGGAAGATACCATGTATATAAATGATTCTCAAATGTATAAATGATTCTCAAAAATTTTTATATAGAAGAGAAGGTAGATATATATATATATATATATAGATAGATAAATCCATTGATTTTTCCCAATTGCCTTTTTCAACATTAATAAAGTCCAAGATTTCTTTTTTCCACATCTTAAGTGGCTTTTCTTCTTTCGGATAGCTTGGAATCAAATTTCAAAATTACATAATCTCTAAAATGGATTTCCTACATATATGTGAATTAATTCACATGCTCTTCTGGCCTTCACTGTGTTCAATAGCATTTTAAATTTGGGAGCTAATTACACCCAGGCCTGTGACATTAGTATTAAGTGTGGTGGCCTTGAAACATCATTGATGGCAAATTCTGTAATCAATCCTTTTCTAGTTCTTATACTTGTTTTCCTTTCATTCTCACCCTGATTTTGTTTAAATGGGCCTAAGAACAAATTTTCTTTAAATTAAAATTGCTTGTCTGTTTTACAGACATATTGCTCATAATTCTCTAGTACCTATCTCCCTAAGATTTTACAAATGAGTTTATGTTCTAAATATTGCCTTTAGCTGCTATTTATATTTACTTAGCAAATAATCTGAATATTTCCTGACTAATGTGTTCTTTTGGTGTCCTTGTTAGGGCAAATGATTTACATGAATTAAAATTTTTTATACTCTGTGTCAATGTCATTTCTACCATGTACTGCCTATTTTTCATTAACTTTAAATAAATTATAATTAGATGCTTCAATTATATGCCATTAACAATCAACAATGTTAACAACAATCTGTTAAGTGCCCACTATTTATAAGGCACTAGACTAAATACTGGGAATACAAAGAGGTAAAAGATATTCCTTGATCTCAAAGAAATAACAATCTAATGGAGGCAACAACACAGACAGAAAAACAGACAGACAGACAAGAGTCTCACACACACGCATACACAGAGCTATATCAAATAGGACAAAAAGGAAATAATCACCAGAGGGAAAGCATCAGAATTAAGAAGGGTGGAAAGGCTTCCTGTAGAAGGTAGGATTTTAATTGGGATTAAGAGGATGACAGGAAGATCTGAGTAGAAGGGAGAGCATTCCAAGCATGAAGAGTCAAAGCAAATGCCTGGTGACAAGAGCTGGAATGTCTCGTTTGTGGATCAACCAAGAGGCCAGCATCACTGGAACAAAGAACACTTGTCAGAAACTAAAGAGATAACACTGCAAAGGTAGGAGGGGGCTAAGTTATAAAGCACTCTGAATGTACAGAGTAAAACAAGATTTTGTATTTATTCCTGAAGACAGCAGGAAGTCATTGGAGTTTATTTTAGGAGGTAGGTTAGATATGATGGGAACTGTGCTTTGGGAAAATCACTTTTGTGAGTAAAATGGAGTATTCACTGGAATTGTTGATGTAGTTGATACAAGCAGACCTACCAGCAAGCTATGGCAATAGTCCAGGTGTGAGATGATGAGGAGCTATATCTGGACAGGAACAAGAGGGCACATTTGAAATTTGCTGCAAAGTTTAAACCGACAGGCTTTGTTAACAGCTTGGATATGAGAATAAAAGATACTAAGAAATCCGGGATGACTCCCAGGTGGCAAGTCTGAGGGTCTAGGAGGAGGATGTGCTACCCTCAAGATCAATACAGGGGGAAAAGGAGGAAGAGTTTAAAGGAAAAGATGAGTTCTATTGGGACATAATGAGTTTAAGATGTCTACTGGACCTCCAGTTCAAGATGCAGATTCAAAAGAAGTTGAATATGTGAGACTGGGAATCAGCAGAGAAAGTTCGAATTGGAAGTCACTGTGAAGAGTGGGATAGTGAGTTGATGTGAGAGGCACTGTCTGAGAGGATTGCCTAGCTTCAGGGAGAGCCCAGTTGAAGTTATGGAACATAAATTTGTACTGGATCTTGTCAGATACAGGGATTTTTTTCTCCATCTTCATTCAGTAGCACATACATAGAAAAGAAGGTGTTGAATGGTGAAAGTGCTCCAAGGCTGAAGCTGGCTACATTTAATCTGTGATATCAGGGGAAAAGGGAATCAAATGAGTACCACCAGGTAGAGATGAATTTGTTGACCCAGGAGTTAAGACAAAAAGAGAGAGTGGTCACTGCAGAGGGGAAAACTGAGAGGTCAAGGGCAGGTTTATGTAAGGAAAGGCAGAGGGAGAGATGAAAAGCCAACAGATGAATGGTCGAATAAGAGGATTTCAGAATTCTTGAATGTGGGTGCAGTATACATGTGGGTGGATGAGGGCAAGATCAAGGATATGAGGATAAAGGTATGTGTCTCAGGTAAGGTAGAAAAGGAAGTCATGGGAACTGAGTAGGTTAGGGTATTTGAGGGAGAATCAATATGTATACTGAAGTACCCTACTATAAAGGCAGAAGTTGGAGGAAAAAAACTATAAGCCAGGATCAAATTTATCAGGGGAATCTACAGACAACAGCAAGCAGGATTCTGATAGGGTGGTAGATATGAAGAGCATGAACCTCAAAGTAGAGGTTTCTGAATGATAGATGAAGGGGGGGGGGAACCTGGAAGTGACAATGGAGAGCAAGGAATATTTCAACTTCCCAACCTCAAACAGTGAGCTGAGGAAAATGAGTAAAGGTGCAGCCAGTACTGGAAAGGAAGGTTGCCATGAACAATTATTCTTTCTTCCAGCTTTTCCCCAATTCTGACTCCTACTCTAACAAATCAAGTATCTAATTGCACATAGCTGTTCAAGTGATGACCTACATTAATAAGTCTTTCCCAGTCCCTTAAAATATAATGTTTCATTATCTGTGATTATGCATTGCTCGTCATGTCCAATACCCTCTTGTTTTCTCAAAGAAAATAGTTATGATATAGGTGTATGAAACTTCTGTAAATCTTGCAAGTCTTTGGCCTCTCTTACTCCTTATTCCCAACCAATGCTTTCTAATGTACTTCCTTATTATCTATTCCCATGTTAAGAATCAAGTTATTAAATGAGGTGATTCAAGGCAATTCCAAGAGACTTGTGATGGAAATTGCCATACATATACAGAGAGGGAGCTATGGAGACTGAATGTGGATCAAAGCATATATAGTATTTTCATCTTTTTATTATTGTTGGTTTGCTTTTTTTTTCTTTCTCATGTTTATTTTCATTTTTGATCTGATTTTTCTTGCATAGCATAACAAATATGGAAATGTTTAGAACTGCATACGTTTAACCTACATTCAATTTCTTGCAGTCTAAGAAGGGGGGAATGGAAGGGAAAGAAAGAAAAATTTACAAGGTTTTGCAAAAGTGAATGTTGAAAACTATCTTTGCATGAATTTGGAAAAATGCAATAATTATTTAAAAATAAAATAACAAAACAAAAAAAAAGTTTAAAAAATCAAATTATTACTATAGTTTTTCATGCTATGTAGCTTTGTCTGAGAAGGCAAGCAAAACTAGCATAGTTACTTTTTGGTGATATGCAGCTTCCTAAAAAGACTGTCTTCTCATTTTTATTGAAGGTAATGAATAACTTCACTTTACCTTTTGCTTTAATTAAGCCTGACAAGATTTCTTCTATTTTACAGAACCACTAGAAAAAATAACTGCAGAATAGCTCAAGATTTCAAAAATAAGAAACTGTTTTATTATGAAATACAACCAAAACAGCAACATCTCAACTTCATGACCAAAAGAATAAGTCATTCCTTGCAGGGATGGTTCAATATTAGGAAAACTATTAGCATAATCAATTATATTAATAACCAAATTAATAAAAACCATATGATTATCTCAATAGATGCAGAAAAAGCCTTTGATAAAATCCAACACCCATTCCTATTAAAAACACTGGAGAGTATAGGAATAAATGGGCTTTTCCTTAAAATGATTAGTAGTATCTACTTAAAACCTTCAGCAAGCATCATATGTGATGGAGTCAAACTAGAACCATTCCCAATAAGATCAGGAGTGAAACAAGGCTGCCCACTGTCACCATTATTATTTAATATTGTCTTAGAAATGTTAGCTTTGGCAGTAAGAGAAGAAAAAGAGATTAAAGGAATTAGAGTAGGTAATGAGGAAACCAAATTATCACTCTTTGCAGATGACATGATGATATACGTGGAGAACCCTAAAGACTCAACTAAAAAACTACTAGAAACAATTCACAACTTTAGCAAAGTTGCAGGATACAAAATAAATCCACATAAATCATCAGCATTTTTATATATTACCAATAAAGTTCAGCAGCAAGAGATACAAAAAGAAATTCCATTCAAAATAACTGTTGACAGTATAAAATATTTGGGAATTTATCTGCCAAGGGATAGTCAGGAACTATATGAATTAAACTACAAAACACTTTCCACACAAATCAAATCAGACCTAGTCAATTGGAAAAACTTAAAATGCTCATGGGTAAGCCGAGCGAATATAATAAAAATGACAATACTACCCAAACTAATTTACTTATTTAGTGCCACACCAATCAAACTCCCAAGAAATTATCTTACAGATCTAGAAAAAATAGTAGCAAAGTTCATTTGGAAGAACAAAAGGTCAAGAATTTCAAGGGGATTAATGAAAAAAAAAGGCTGACTATGGTGGACTTGCTGTACCAGATCTAAAACTATATTACAAAGCAGCAGTCATCAAAACCATTTGGTACTGGCTAAGAAATAGAGTAGTTGATCAGTGGAATAGGATAGAATCACAAGACAAACTAGGCAATAACTATAGAAATTTAGTCTTTGATAAACCCAAAGACCCAAGCTTTTGGGATAAGTACTCACTATTTGACAAAAACTGCTGGGAAAACTGGAAACTAGTGTGATAGAAATTAGGGCGTGACCCAAATCTAACACCACATACCAAGATAAGATCTAAATGGGTTCATGATCTGGATATAAAGAGTGATACTATAAGTAAATTAGAGGAACGTAATATAGTTTACCTCTCAGACCTATGGAGATGGAATAAATGTATGTCCAAAGAATAACTGGAATTCTTAACTGAAAACCAGATAGATAACTTTGACTAATTAAGTTAAAAAGTCTTTGTACAAACAAAACCATTGCAGACAAGATTAGGAGGGAAGCATCAAATTGGGAAATCATCTTTACATTTAAGGGTTCTGATAAAGGTCTCATCTCTAAAATATATAGAGAATTGTCTCAGATTTATAAAAATTCAAGCCATTCTCCAATCAATAAATGGTCAAAGTATATGAACAGACAATTTTCAGAGGATGAAATTAAAACTATTTATAGTCATATGAAAAGGTGCTCCAAATCACTACTGATCAGAGAAATGCAAATCAAGACAACCCTGAGGTACCACTACACACCTGTCAGATTGGCTGAAATGACAGGAAAAGTTAATGATGAATGTTGGAGGGGATGTGGGAAGGCTGGGACACTGATGCATTGTTGGTGGAGCTGTGAACGGATACAGCCATTCTGGAGAGCAATTTGGAGCTATGCTCAAAAAGTTATCAAACTGTGCATACCCTTTGACCCAGCAGCGTTTCTATTGGGCTTATATCCCAAAGAAATCATAAAGGAAGGAAAGGGCCCCACATGTGCAATAATGTTTGTGGCAGCCCTTTTTGTAGTGGCTAGAAACTGGAAATTGAATAGATGCCCTTCAATTGGAGAATGGCTGAATAAATTATGGTATATAAATGTTATGGAATATTATTGTTCTGTAAGAAAAGACCAGCAGGATGATTTCAGAGAGGCCTGGAGAGACTTGCATGAACTGATGCTGAGTGAAATGAGCAGAACCAGGAGATCATTATATACGGCAACAACAGTACTATATGATGATCAATTCTGATGGACATGGCTCTCTTCAACAATGAAATGATTCAAACCACCTCCAATTGCTCACTGAAGAAAGCCATATACACCCAGAGAGAAGGATGGCACAACAATGGTAAGTTTGGAAATATGTATACATATATTCAATTTGCCAATATTTTAACATAATTAACATGTAGTGGATATCCTGCCATCTAGGGGAGGGGTGGGGAGTTGGGAGGGAAAATTTGTAACAGAAAGCTATGTAAGGGTTAATGTTGAAGAATTACCCACACATATGTTATGCAAATAAAATTAAAAATTAAAAATAAATAAATAAATAAATTCTCAAGAAAAATAAAATTTTAAAAAAGTAAAAAAAAAGAATGTCATTCTTTAAAAGGTTTGTTGTTGTTTTCATAAAGAATCAAAAAGCAGGCACTTAACCATTATTATTTTAAAATTTTACACAAACAATATTATGATGCTGGTAATTTGAGAAAGTCATTATTAACATTAAAAGAGACATAACTGATAAGCAAAGGGAAAATTTTCTTAAATTTTTTTTAGCCTCCTCATTTTAAAATCTGAGACAATGATTTATAAAATATACATAGGCTACTTTAATACAAAAGAAATAGGTAATTTTTAAGTGATTCAGTCTTTAAGATCAAGATTTAAGTCTTGTTTAGTCTACAGTACAATAATATTAAAATTACAGACCCCTATCACTAAACAAAGACAAAATAATACATAACACATTTTAAGAATCATGTTCTACAACTGAAGAATGAACTTAAGCCTAGGACAGTGGAATCAGGGAGGCAGCTAGGTAGCTCAGTGGATAGAGCACTGGGTCTGGAGTCAGGAAAACCTATTCAAAGGTGACCTCAGACACTAGCTGTGTGACCCTGGGTAAGTCACTTAACCTCTCCTAATCCACTAGAGAAAGAAAGGGCAAATCACTCTAGTATATTTGCCAAGAAAATGCTACATGTGACAACAGTTCATGGAGCTCACAAGTGTGTGGGATGAGGAGAGAAATTAAAGTATTTTCATGCCTGCTAAAAATATCATATCCTCTAAACCAGGGGTTCTTAATTTTTTCTCATGCATCCTATGGCAGTTTGAAGCCTATGGACCCCTTCTTTTTACAATCAAATTTTAAATGTATACATTTAAAGGACTTACAAAGGAAAATTATACCGAAACACAATTATCAAAACATTTTTAAAATCAAGTTCAAGGACTACAGGTTAAGAATCTCTGTAAGTCTAAACCTTTAGCCAATTTAAATAATAAATAAAATTATAAGGATGCTCTAGTAAATTCTTAAGGTTAACCTTGAGCTCTTTAAGGAAAAGGAAGAATATTGGGGTAGTTAGATGATTCAGTGGATAGAGCACCCACTGTGGTGACAGGAGGACCTGAGTTCAAATCTGCCCTCAGACACTTAATACTTCACAGCTTCCTGATATGTTTAAATCACAACCCCAAGTGCCTAGCCAGAAAAAAAAAAAAAAAAAAGAAAAGAAAGGAGGAATATTAGGGGGAAAAATTAGAAAGCATTATCTCTATTTTCTAGAAACATTAATAGCTATTTTTTCTTTTTTAACCTAAGTTAGGAATATAATGGCTTCTCACCATGGAGTATTTTTTCAAAGGATTAAAAATATGCTTTTACAGTCCTGAACAGGAAAAAAACTTCTAAAAGTTTAATTAATAAAAACACTTTCCTTACCCTCCCTGCCAAACATATGACTCTGAATTAGGATGACAACAATGGGAATGGTAAAGAAGAAACCAATACTTCAGAGAAAGAAATACATTTTCAGCAAAACTAATGAAAATCAATGAAATGTAATTCAGATTGTTTTATCTTAAAAATTAGCCTTACAGCCCTTTTTGTAGTGGCTAGAAACTGGAAATTGAATAGATGCCCTTCAATTGGAGAATGGCTGAATAAATTATGGTATATGAATGTTATGGAATATTATTGTTCTGTAAGAAATGACCAGCAAGATGATTTCAGAGAGGCCTGGAGAGACTTACATGAACTGATGCTGAGTGAAATGAGCAGAACCAGGAGATCATTATACACAGCAACAACAGTACTATATGACGATCAATTCTGATGGACATGGCTCTCTTCAACAATGAAATGTTTCAAACCACCTCCAATTGTTCACTGAAGAGAGCCATATACACCCAGAGAGAGGGATGCGAAATGTGGACCACAACATAACATTCTCATACTCCTTGATTGATGTTTGCTTACATTGTGTTTCCTTTATCTGATATATCGTTCGTGTAGATAAGATTTTTCTTGCACACCAATGATAAGTTTGGAAATATGTATACATATATTCGATTTGCCAATATTTTAACATAATTAACATGTAGTGGATATCCTGCCATCTAGGGGGAGGGGTGGGGAGTTGGGGGGAAAAATTTGTAACGGAAAACTATGTAAGGGTTATTGTTGAAGAATTACCCACACATATGTTATTCAAATAAAATAAAAATTTAAAAAAAAAAAAAAAAATTAGCCTTAAAGGGCTTGGAAATAGCACAGAAGGCAACTGACAAATATGTCAAATTTCAGTCAGCTTTACAGAAAATATAAGTATATAAATGAAAAGGAATATATATGTATATGTATTATCTGTACATATACATATACACTCATACAGACATACATACACTCTCACATTTATTTAATGACCTATTCAGATGGTAAAAGAGGCTGATTGAGCATGCAAGAATATCCTAAGTGATTCATGAGACAACTTCTAGGTTATATTCTTACTTAATTTGTTAGCGTAATGACTTTACACTTACAATAAAAATTCTGAAACTTCTTCTATTTAAAGAATTTGACAATAATTATGTAATTATAGTCACCCAGCCAAAATTGTGCAAGTCTGCAATCAACTGATCTGCTCTTACCTAAGAATCAGCACAGCACATGGAGGGCATCTGCATTCAAATTTTGATACTAATTAACTATGTGACCTTGGGTAGGTTATATATACCTCCCTAAGCCTCAGTTTTCTCATCTTAAAAATTGGAAGAATAATACATACAAACCTATCTCAAAGGATTATAGTGAGAAAGATGCTTTATAAATCTTAAATCACTTCATATATGCGAATAATTACAAAAAAAGTTTCTGAAGCCTCTTCTCTTATACAAAATGTGTACCAGAATTAAGAAAGAAATAAGCAACTATTTCTGGTTTAAGGACAGTGCTGCCAAAGGGGATGGAACAAAGGACTTTTAAGAACCCTTCAAACTTTCAATGTCTAGAAAAATTGAGTTAAACCCCTCTCAAAAAATTTTAAAAATCAAATTAATAAATAAAATTGCCTTAATACTAGACTGATATTGAAAAAAACAAATATAATTAGGTTGGTAAAAAAAAAAAACCTGATTTTTAGAAAAATTAAGGGTAATACTAAATTTTTTGATTGCTAGTTGTAATACTAAATTCTCACAACTAGCAATCAAAATACCTCTAAAGCTGAGAGTAAACTCTATAAACAAATTAAGATTATTTAATAGTCTTTATGATATGAAAAGAATGTTAATTTGCAGTGATTTGCTTGCAAAGCATCAAGCTTTTGGAAATGGACCCAAGATAACCTCCAAATAAGAAATATCTTGGTTTCAAAATAAGTGGATAAGAACTATCAAATCAGAACAGAATAGTTTTAAGGCTGAGTTGGTCAGAGGCCTAGCTAAATTTTCTGCTGACCACTCTCCTCTGGCCCTCTAGATAGTCAGTCATTCATTTTGCTGGCTGTATAGTTGTATAGAAGGGTGAAAAATGAGTGCATGAAAATGAACACCTCAAGTGACAGTTTCAAATAGCATATGACCTTGGGGAGGGGATTGAGAATTTGCTCTTCCTTGCTCTAGAAAACTCCCTCATTCAACACCCATCCTCCACCCCCATTAAAACCCTATTTCCTATTCTCTAATGTGTTTTGGTGGTGGTGGTAGGAGTGGGGGTGGTTTGTTTTTAAATCCTTAAAGATGTTTAAGGAAAGTCAAAGGAAAATAAAAATCTTAGAATTTTCACAAAATTATCTATTATCTATTGATAATAATAATTAACAAACAACTGTGTCCTCAACAGGATAGAAAATCCTTTTTAATTTCTATATTTTGAAAATTTTAAATAGCTCAGTTCAAGACATCAAGTCAACAAACATTTATTAAGTACTTAGGCACTGTGCTAAGGGCTGGATCATGCAAAGAAAGGCAAAAACAATCTTTGCTCTCAAGTAATTCATATTCTAATGTATCAGACAACAGGTAAATAGCTATGGACATATAAGATATATACATGATAAATTCAAGGTAAAAAAAATTTTTTTTCCAAATTCAATTATTTCTAGTATACCAAATAAAAATGAATAGAGTCAAGAAAAGAAGTTTAGGCAAAAGAGCAATATCAAAATCTTGCTTGGAATCTAGAATTTTTTTTTAATGTATATTTCTTTGTGATTCCATCCAGAAATACTCATTCTAATATTTATTAAGCCAAGACCTATACTGTGCAAGAAGAGGGAAGAGCATAGAAGAGTAGAGAAAAACATCTTTATTTTCAAGAGACTTACAATCTAGTAGGCAAGGGGAGAAAGCATGTGCAAATGAGTTATATGAAGAGGGACAAAAAGCAAAGCAACTTCCTAGTTATTGGTCCACAATGACCACTGAAAGTTTTTTGTTTCCTTGAGAATTATAATTCCCAGTGCTCTTACTTAGAAAAATCAGACTGTATAAGTATGATTCCTAGTCAACTACTGCATTAATTGCAAATGAAACTTCCCAAAGGATGAAATTAATTTGTTCCAGGAATAGGAAAATGGCCTAGCAAACTAATGTCTAACCAGTAACATTAAGATTTTATACTTAATTTTTTTTGCTGGTTACATAAGTATGTTAAATCCTGAAAGGTCTGGGGTCCGTTTTTTGTTTTGTTTTTTTTTTTTTGGTCATCATAGAAAAATTTCAAATACTTAGCGCATTTTAAAATATATCCTATGTAGTTATCATGAAAAGGATGCTCCAATACTCATTTTCTTATTGCCATTTGAAAAATTTTTCTGAAAAGTCTGACATCACCCCAGACAGTTCCTAATAGTTTTTAATTATTCTGAAACTAAGATATTTTAGATTTTCTTTTTCTGTTCTGCTTTGCATATAGACCGTTCCTTTGTTGTTTGTCAAAATTTTAAAAGTGAAACTTTTTATTTAAGGAGAAAAAAAATTATTTCAGACAGGTAGCATCCAACTCTAAAATTAAGCTCAACTAAAATTCCTGGTGACCTTCAGTTATCTCCCTGTCCTCTAAACTTTTCTTTTAGATATCTATAGCTTCTGAACCATTGAAAATTATTAAAAAATACTTAATTTTCAATCCATATAGTCTATTTCTTGTCCACCCCAGAATGACTTTAGTCTAATTACTTTTTTCTATCTCATAACTAGAATCTACCTAATTGGTCTATAACTCTTAAAGATCATAATTTTATTCCCTCTGTTCGTCTTGATCCAAAAAACTTAAAAAAAAAAAAAAAAACAGAAAAAGCTTATTCAACTACATTCTGTCTCCTGACGCCATTTAAATGAAATTTGCTTTAAAAAAAAAACAAAAAAACAAAAAAAAAAACCTTTACTTCCTGCCATCTAGGGGAAGGGAGGGGACTGGGGGCAAAATTTGTAATGGAAAGCTTTGTGAAGATCAATGCTGGGGAACTACCCATACATATGTTATACAAATAAAAAGCTTTAATAAAAAAATAAAAATAAAAAAATAAAAAAATTTTTAAAAAACCTTTATGTTTACATTTAACTTTTTCAAACTACTTTCATCTGATCTCATTTCATCTTCATACTAATTTGTGATACAATAAGGTTATTTTCTTCCCCCCTCTTCTGTCCCCCTTAATGGACAGCAATGCAAAAGTGCAGAGGATTAGCAGGATTATAACCTACAGGGGTAGGAGAACTTGGAATAGAAGAGGATGTCTGGACTTCCAGTATATTATCTTTCAAATGGACCAAGATATCCTCTTTTCCAAGGTCTAGTTTTAATCTATCAAGTAAAAAGAAAGATTTCATATCTCAAACCCACTGAGGACCAGGTAAACTTTTTTTTGAGCAAAAATCAAATCCACATAACAATGATCTTGTCACTAATCTCAAGGGAAATTTCACTTTGCAGCAGTTCCATTTTAGAAAAATGAATCAAAACCCATGTAGTTTACTAGGTCAACAAGCTGGGGGTGGGAGGATAGGGGGGAAAATTACTATCCTTGGTGACAAGGAAAGGCAATGATTCCATTATTCTATTTTTCCATTAATTCAAAGTACATTTCTTCTGACCACTTTTGGTCCCTCCCTTTTATTTTTCAATTAGGCATTTGCTATACTAAGCATCTTTGTTGCCAAATGATGCAGAAATGAAGGAGACCTTTAATCACTGCTATACTGGTTCCTTAATATAATTACTTGGCATTAGATTGAGGCAGTTTAAATCAGAAACTAAATGAACTCTACATATCAAGTGGTTTTTATTTCAAGGTATGAGATTTCTAGCACCAAGAATAAAGCTTCATACTTTCAGAAGAGAGCTCTAAGATCCAAGTATAACAAGTGTAATTTAAATCTAGCATCTCTTAATGCAAGGGGAAATTATTCTACCAGTTTTATTCCAATTTTGTTATAATCTGTGGAAGCTGAAAACTTGAGCTAACGGTATTTTGAACTAGAGATGTACAGATCTTTATGTAAATGAGGTTTACAAAGAACTAGAGAGACTTACAGATCTTTATATAAATGAGGTTTACAAAGACTATCAAGTGTATAGACTAGAAAATGTGCCTTCCAGATCTGACTGACACAAATCAATTGTACAGTCTTGGACAAGTCATTTAATCTCTCAAGGGTCCTAGGCAACTAAGGTTATAAATTACAGAAAAGTGCCTAATCTGCTTTGGTGGAAGACTCATCTATACTAGTAGTTCCCCACATACTGACAAAATCGCTGATCCCAGACCAAAGAAAAGCCTGGCCATTATGACCATCTTACTTTACAATTCAATTCAAACACGTTAAGGCAGTGTTGGTACTTAGTACAAACTTAATGTTTGTTGACTGAAATTTATTAGAGCCTTATTACATGCAAAACACTAAAAGAAGAAGGCACTGATCACTTAAGTCAAAAAGAGCTAAAACTATTTCTCCATTATCATTTCTCTAAGTTGAGCACAGGCCACAGTTAACTCTTATTGTGAATAAAAACAATAAGGTGCAATGAATTTTAAATAGCTTGATCTAACCAACAATTTGGTTAATTAATAAAGAGATGTCTGAACTAGTTTGTACAGTTAAAGTCATATGCAGTTTAGTGACACAAGATCTCCTTAACTTCTAATAAACATATAATCTGAAAGGGACATTCTTCAGAAAGCATTTTTAAAGTATTTGCGATAACACATAAATGGGAAATATCATGGATTATCGGCTAGATCTCTAGATTAAAGAGTCTAGAGCCCAGAGTTTGAATCCACATCAGTTCAATACAATGTGAAAGGGATTTTCAAGCATAAGTGAAATAGAGACCACGAGGTCTCTTAACTTAAATATTAGTCATAATCATGGGGAACTGACAACTTCTGTCTCGATTTTCTATTCCATCTTTTTTAAAAGGGTTTTTGTGAGGAAAGCACTTCGTTAAATTACTACCCTGCATTTTAAACCAAGTTTTCCCAAATAAATCACATTTGCTGTTTTATCCTTACGATCCTTACCATATCAGCCCGATGATTTTCCGCCTAAGTAAAGGATATCAACCCAATGGACCAGATCAACCATTCAAATTTTCCCCTACCCAGTAGAAAACTACAGACAGACCATGGACCACAAGTTGTAGGTAGGGGTGGAAAAACAGAAGCAGTTTCAAGAATCGCAGTTTGGGGGAAATATTTTAATTTGAAGTTGGGGGAAATATTTTAATAGCCCACAAGTCACCAAGCAAACATTCCTTCGGTGTGATAAGCAGGAGGAACTACCAGGGCTGCCTCCAGGTAGCCCTAGAGACAATCACACCACCAGAGAATCAATCCATTGCAATTTCTGGCTGGGAATCTCTGAAATTCCAGCAAGTAGAAATAAGTTCAGGAAAAGGCTTCTCTCTCCCCCCCTACCCCATCTCCCAAAGAGAGAACCACGGGGCGTACCTAGAGGGTTGTCAATGATGCAAAGAAAGTTTTTTGTGGTTTTGGTTCGGTTTTTTGGTCTGGGATGGGAATCAGACCTAGAAGAGCACCCCAGAAGAGAAGGGGAGATGGGAGCATTAGGAAGTGCGCAGCAGCAGCAAGGCCCCGAAAACCCTAAGAAGAGGCAGCTGGCTCAGCGGAGAGAGGGGCCCGAGGGGACCAGGACGAGCCCCCGGAGACCCGGCTCTAGGAGGGCACGGGCGGCGGCCGGGGCCAGAGGCTGCCTAGGCACCGGGATCCGACTGGTCGGAGGTGGGCGGGGCGGGTGGCAGCCAAAGGCCGGCTCACCTTTAAAGAAGCGGAGCGCCAAGGTGTACAGCTCCTCCAGGCCGAAGCCCCAGAACTCCTCCAAGCACAGAGAGTCGTCAGTCGCTGTCACCCGAGCCGGGGCCGGGGGCGGCGCCGGGGCCGGGCCCTCCGCCGCCGCCTCATTCTCCCCGGCCTCTTGCCGCCTCTCCGACACCGCCTCGGGCTCAGACCCTGTCGGGGGCGGCGGCAGCAACGGAGCGCCTTCGGCGCTAGGCCTCTCCTCCGGGTCCGGGCTCAGAGTGAGGCCGTCGATGGAGACCTCGAGCCGCTCCGCACTCAGCACCCCCGCCATCTCGGGCTGCGCCTCCTCTGCTGCGGACAGGCGGCGGCCACGTATCTACTTCCTGCTGCCCTCTGACCTCTGTCGGCCCACAGAGGAACTTCCGGGAGGGAAAGGGGTAGGCAGGACGAGTCTGGAATACCCCGCCCCAAGGACGTTCCTCTGTCTCGGGCTCCGCCCCTTCGGCGTCTCTGCTCCCAGCCCTTTGCGAGGGCAGAACGCTCAGCAATATCCCTGATGGCGACCCGTGGCCCCTACGTGGCAAATCTCTGTTTTAGTTTATTTTCCCGAGACCACAGCTCACTCTTAGGCTTGGTATTTTTAAACCCATGCAGAGGTTGGCCCCTACCTGTTTCAGCAGGCCTTTGCCCGCTCTCTCTCCAAGCATAGAATGCTTTCCTTGTCTCTGGCTTTTGGAATCCCTAAAGTCATTCAACATTTACTAAGACGCGTGCCTCAATTAGTCTTTTCCTTATCTTCCTAATTTTTAGTTCCGCCCCCCCATCAGTTCAAAGGAGATTACTTTCCATTTACTTTATTAGCTGTGTACACGTTGTGCCCCACCCAGCCTAGTAAATGGTTCATTCCTTGATGACTTCTCATTTTTTATTGTTCTATCCCCAGTGCCTGGAACATTGTTTAATAATGCTTATTGATTTGAATGGCTACCAGGCCCACAAAGTTCCATTCCGTCTACTCTGGGACCATCCGGATCATTCCCCGATTCCAAGCTTTGCCTTCAGCTCGGTAACTCCCTAAACCTCAGTCAGCCGGCGTTTCTTCCGGTAGTATCTGCTGTGGGCAGAGCCTGGCTATTTCATCCCCCTCTACCCTCGGCCCTTTGGCAAACTCATCTATTCCTATGACCTCAGGTCCTTCTGCGACAGAGATGTCTCCCAAACCTGTACTTTTGAGCTTTCAGATGGTCCAACTGCATTTAAGGCTGGTACTTTTTCTCCTGCCTTCACTTCAAACAAAACATCCAAAACTGAGCATATTTCTCCTTTTCTTCTTTCTTCTTTTGCTTCTTTTGTTTTTCTTTCTTTTTTCTTTCTTCTTCTTTTCTTCTTTCTTTTTCTTTCTTCTTTTCTTCTTTTTTTCTTCTTCTCCCTCTCCCTTTCTTCTTCTTTTCTTCTTTTGTTCTTTTCTTCTTTCTTTTTCTTTTTTCTTCTTTCTTTTTCTTTCTTCTTCTTTTCTTCTTTTTTTCTTCTTCTCCCTCTCCCCTTCTACTTCTTCTCCCTCTCCCCTTCTTCTTCTTCTCCCTCTCCCCTTCTTCTTCTTCTCCCTCTCCCCTTCTTCTTCTCCCTCTCCCCTTCTTCTTCTTCTTTTTTTCTTCTTCTTTCTTTTTCTTTCTTCTTTTCTTCTCTCCTCCTCCTCCTCCTCCTCCTCCTCTTCTTCCTTCTTCTTTTTCTCCTCCTCTTCCTTTTTCTCCTCCCCCTCTCCCTTTTCCTTTTCTTTTTGGAAAAGTAAACTTTAAAACGTTTATTCATTTGTAATTAGGAAAGGACAGTTTCAATATCAACTTGTCACCTAATCATAAAATTGCAAATTACTTACAGAAATCATTCCCCTAAATATACCTAAAAGCACCTATTGCCTCTGACAACACAAATCCAAAGCATCTTCCTCCAGTTTCCAAACGGGAAAATAATTTCTACAAAAATCTCTGTAGTAGACTCTAAGGAAGGCCAATTTAGCAGTAGCAACATGGGAAAAACCCAAATCGAGGAAAATGCAAAGTAAACTTGACAGCCCTGTGTGGGATATTCAGACCCTCATCTGAATTATCTATACTTCAGAGGCATCTCAAGGTCTAGAACAAAGGCTTTATTCAAGACCTCCAAAGTTCGGGGTGGTCCCACAATGGATCAAATAAGTTGTCCAGAGCTGGGAGAGCTAATATTCAACACATACTTGTGAGTTTTATACAGTCTGAACAAAGAAAGTCCCAAGCCCACCCCCTTTTCCCTTACATATATTCTGATTGGTTATATACTAACTTTCCCTTATTCAGGGACTAGAATATTGACAGCCTTCAGTATAGTAGTATTCAGCATACTAATAGAAAGAAAGCCCTGCTGTAATTACACAGAATATGTCATGTAACTAAAGCTTTAAATTTTTACTTTACCACATATTCCTTTCCCTTATTTGAATATGGAAATATTTCACTATCTGAGCACATGCACTATCATTTTAAAATGGAAAAAAATAACCTTTATTTAGAATATAAAACAATGCATGAGTACATAGGATTTACTATCATGATTTTTCCTAAAATTTCCGTGACAAAAGCTGTTAACTTTCTGCTGAAACTTTCTTAAGTATAAGTCCCAACAGGAAATAGCTATTTATGGTCTGGCAGTAGCAGTGACATAATGCAGTAATTCAGAGTACAATTCATTTACTTACAATCCATACTAAAAATCTTGCCCATGTTAATCTTTGATCCAGTTTCAAGGAAATATGCAATTGGATTTACACTCACATTCTATGCGTGTCAAGTAATCACAATAAATGAGTAGGGTTTTTTGTTTGTTTTTATAAATAGGCTCAAAGCATCTAGTCAACTCATAAAAAGCACTTTCTAGCTATGCCTTATTTTATAGTGTTTAATAAAAAGGTACTTCTCTTGAAAATAAAAGTTAAGAGATCTATATCAAGAGATCTATATTCTGATGGAAACAATTTCAGCTATTCACAACATGCTGAATTAACACTTCTCATCACAAAGATCCCAAGAATACATGTGGGGGACAAACACTCTTTAATTGCATGGTTGGATGATTGTCCTTGGATCTCAGAGAGGATTAAAATGACATCATTATGTTAGAGTCAAGTTACAGTGTGTCCCACTGTGGCTGATCAGACCAACATGAGCTTGGAATACTCTGCCATAGCTGGGTAAAAATAGTCCACGTGAACATTTGGGGCGAATTCTCTAATTTTGTGCATCTCGTATTTCTTCTAAGCTACTTCAATTCTGCACAGCACCTTCTCTGATGAGGGCAAGCCATGTCCTGTGCCAGAATCTTCCATGTTTCACGTGATTCCTCGTTCTTCAGAGAGACCTTAAGAATATCCTTGTATTGTCTTTTCTGACCACTTTGCAAATGCTTGCCCTGTATGAGTTCTCCATAAAATAGTCTTTTTGGCAGCACAGTTTGCAGTAGGGACTGAATGCTTAGCAGTTTAGTTCAAGAAAGGATCTCAGTAGCTGGTATCTTATCCTGTGCCAGAATCTTCCTAAGACAGTTTTAGTGGAAGCAATTAAGTTTCCTGGCATGGCACTGGTACACTTTCCAGGTTTCACAGGTGTACAGCAATGAAGTCAACACAAAGGCTCTGGAGATCTTCAGTTTGGTAGGCAGTCTAGTACCTCTTCTCTCCCACACTTTCCTTCTGAGCCTCCCAAATACTGACCTAGCTCTGGCAATGCATGAGTTAACCTCATTATCAATATGGGCATCTCTGAGAAGTCGATTGCCAAGGTAAGTGAACTTATCTTCAGAGTGCAAAACTTCTCCATTTGCTCCACTTATGGATACTATGATACTGGCTGATGGAGTACTTGAAAGCAGCAGAGAATCAATCCATATTTGGTTGCATCTCAGTTTCAGGGGCTGCATTGAGCTCACAATCATTTGTAAACAAAAAATCATGCATCAGCTTCCTCCACTTTAGTCTTGGCTTGTAGCCTTTTCAAGTTGAAGAATTTACCATCAATGTAATAACTGATCTTGATGCCATGTTCATCCCCATTATAGGCATTTGACAACATGAATGAAAACAACATATTAAAAAGCACAGGAGCAAGTACACAGCCTACTTTCACTCCATTAGTGAAGGGGAAAACACAAGAGCATTGTCCATTATCTAGAACCCAGGCAAACATGCTGTCGTGAAATTGATGTACAATTATGATTAAATCTTCTGGGCAATCAAATTTTGACAATTTTCCATAAGCCTTTACAACTAACAGTATCAAAGTTTGGTCAGATCTACAAATATTGTATACAAATTTCTGTTCTTCTTGAATTTCTCATGGAGTTTGTAGAGCAGCAAACATTATATTGACTGTTCCTCAACTCCTACAGCATCTATGATTATTTTAAATATGGACATGAATCCTTAGTGTAGTCCTTTGTCATGGGAATTAGGAAACTAAGGCAAAATTTGTGGCTTGCTATTTATAAAGAACTATAGTTTCTCCTCATTATCCATGACTTCTAGAAAATAAACTGTGTCTCAATTATTGCTTATTTAAAATTACCTTTTTAAAACAGAGCTATTTAGTATTTGAAACGGAAAAACAATCACAAGTAATTTATTTTTGAGAATCATTTAACATGAAATTATGCAAATGAAATTTGTGTAAACACAAATCCACCTTTGTCTTAACACAGATAATAAAGGACAAAGCAAAAACAAGAAAACAGAAACAGTTGCTATATATAATTGAACACAGTTGTGTCATGCTCACTGAAAGTTTTTTTCAAAATAGTCATCTCAGATTGACAGAAGACTGCTCTCCCCTCAATGTCATCATCCTGCAAGACAGACTATTCTAACATCTGCACCTGTTTTCTTCATGTCTCGATAATCGTTTTGGTGATCGCCACTCCTTTGGGATGCTTTGTTGACCACTGTAGTCTGCATATTCCTGCCCCTATCCATAGTTCCCATAATTATACCCAGTATAATCATATGCACCATAGCCACTATAATTTTGATCACCAACATAGGCACTATTGTAATTTTCATATCCTTGATCATAATAGTTATTATATCCTTGGTTCCAGTTTTGGCCTTGACTTAGTCCACAGCCCCTAGTCCACCTCATCATGCCCCAGCTTCAGTGTCCTTCTCTCCTTTCTGTTGTTGCTATAACAGCCTATATAACTTTGAGCCTATATAACAACTTTGATTTCACACTTCCCAGAAACAATCTGATACTATTTTCTATTCTCTAATAGTTTTTAACTAGTTCTTCATCTGTATATGTGATAAAAGAAAATCATCTTTCATTTGTTTTTGTGTCCACAAAAAGTTCAATCTCTCCAAATGCTCTAAAATAGTCATTGATTTGTTTTTCAGATACTTCTGGGCTCAGTCCACCAACAAATACTTTTGGGAGGGTCTCTTTTCTCTTTAAAGCTTTAGCTCTTGCTGTCCAAGTTGTGTTCTTTAAGTTCCAAGAATTTATCAACATTGGCAGTATCTTTAAAAAGCACAAATCAGAATCTCCTCCACCTTCTTGTGATGGTATCTGTTTTATTTGTTCAGTCTACAACCTGCCCAAATTAGACAAGTATTCATTGAGAGCTTTCTTGCTCATACCCTAATTTAGCCCTCCAGGGCAAATGACCCAAAGCAACAATCTGTTGAGTGGAGCTAGTTTTAAATGGCAGCAAAAGAGAGATTATTTCTTCCAAATCTTTTTCTGTCCCTAACTTCCCTAATTCTTTTAATGGTATTGCTATTTAATTTAATGACTTTGTCACTGAGATTCAGAAATTCAAAGTCATCTTTGACTCTTCCTTTTTCCCACCTTCCTCACAACAGAGCCAAGACTGAAGGTCAACAAGGAAAGCACAAATAAACTAGGAGCAGGGATGAAATAAAGGATGCATTTAATAATGCATCTATTTTTTATGATAAAAAATCAGATTTTCTTGGTATATTCCCTAAGAATGCTTCAGCCCTGGAATTCAGACTTCTGAGCCCATCACATGAATGAATATAAGGTAGAATGCCCCTCCCAGAACCTCCATTTAAGGAGGATACCCAGGCCATCCATCTCTTCATTTTCTATTCTGCTTTTTTCTTTAGATTTCTCCATTGTGCTGCTGCAAAGGTATTTTCCCTCCTGCTGTCACCTTTTCTTTTGTTTATTGTCTTCCTCCTTTAGATTGTAAAATCTTTGAGGGTGAAGACTACTTTTTTTTTTGTATCTGTATTTCCAGTTCTTAGCACAGTGTCTTGGGACATACTAAATAATTAATAAACCTTTATTGATAAGAGATATTCTGTGATAAGTGAAATTAAATATGATTCTATGGTTGTTTAAAATCTTCAATGAAACAATAACCCATCAGAGTGCAATATTCAAATGTAACATAACCTTGGCTCAGTACCATAACTGATCAATGGCCAAATCTGTTGATTCTACTTCCAATTCTATCTTTTGTATTCTTCCATTTTTCCATTTCTACTAATAGCCTGTCACTGAACCTCATTATATCTGGTCTGAATTATGGATCAATCAATAAGCATTTATTAAATGCTTAATAATGCACAAGACAGTATATTAGGTTCCAGAGATACAAGAACAAAAATGAAAAAGTCCTCACTCTCAAGGAACTCTTATTCTAATAAGGGAGACGATATATGTTTAGACACAAATGAGATATAAACAGAGTGGATAGAATGGAGTTTGAAAGGGCAAAGGACTAAGAGATAGGAGGGAGAAGGAAAGGCCTTTTGTAGATGGTGGGACTTGAGTGGAATCTTGAAAGAAGTCAGGGAAACAGAAGGTGAGGGGACAAAGCATTCTAGTGAAAGGGACAGCTAATGCAAAGGCAGAAACCAAATATGAAGAGCCCTGTGCAAGGAACACTAAATAGGCTAATGTGGTTGGATTGCAGAATACACACAGAAGGAGCTAAAGTGTAAGAAGACTGAAAAAATAGGAAGGAGCCAGGTTATAAAAAATGTTAAAGGCAAAAGAGAGTTTATATTTGATCATAGAGGTAATAGGAAGCTACTAGAGGTAATTGAGCAGAACAAACTGCTAGATCTATATCCCAAAAACATTTTTAAAAGTGGGTGGATGTTGGGGCAGCTAGGTGGCGCAGTGGATAGAGCACCAGCCCTGAAGTCAGGAGGACCTGAGTTCAAATTTGATCTCAGACACTTAACATGCCCTAGCTGTGTGACCCTGGGCAAGTCACTCAACCTCAATTGCCTCAGCAAAAAGCTAAAAAAAAAAGGGGGGGTGGATGTGAAGGACAAAAATATTTCTCTTTTTATGGTGGCTAAGAATTGGACATTGAGAGGATGCCCATCAATTGGAGAATTGTATGGTATGTGATTGTGATGGAATATTATTGTACTATAAGAAATGACAAGCAGGATGATTTCAGAAATACCTGGAAAGACTTACTTGAACTGATGGAAAGTGAAGTAAGCAGAATCAAGAGAACATTGTACACAATAACAGCAATAATATACAATGGTCAAATGTGAATGATTTATCTATTCTCAGCAATACAATTATCCAAGACAATCCCAAAGAACTCATAATGAAGCACATATATCTCCTCCAGAGAAAGTCTAAATGTAGATTGAAGCATACTTTTTTTAACTTCCTTTCTTCCTTCTTCCTTTCCTCCTTCCCTACCTCCCTTCTTTTCTTTTTTCTTTTTCTTCCTTCCTTTCTTTTTTCTTTCTTTCTTTTTTCTTTTTTTTTTTGTTTCTTCCTTCCTTCATTTCTTCATTTCTTTCTTTGTTTCTTTCCTTTTTCTCTCATTCATTATTCTTTTTTATTTTTCAATTCTTCTTGAACAAAATGACAACTATGGAAATGTTTTACATGATTCTACATGTATAAACTTTATCTGATTGCTTACTTTCTCAGGGACAGGGAAGGGATAGAATTTGAAACTTGAAACTTTGTAAAATGTTTTTAAAATTGCTTTAACATGCAATGGGGAAAAACCCAAAATATTATATTAAAAAATTGAGCAGGGCAATGACATACTTTAGAAAAGTCACAGTGGCAGTTGAGTGAAAGGTGTATTAGTGAGTGAAGAAAGACTTAAGCAGGAAGATCAGTTAGAAAGCTTATGCAATATATGTTTAACATATATTGGATTACTTGTTGTCTAGGGGAGGTGGTAGGGGGAAGGAAGGGAGAAAAAAAAATGGAATATAAGATTTTGCAAGGGTGAATGTTGAAAGTTATCTCTGCATATGTTTTGAAAATAAAAAGCTTGGGGGCAGCTAGGTGGCACAATGGATAGAGCATCAGCCCTGAAGTCAAGAGGACTTAATACTTTCTAACTCTGTGATCCTGGGCAAGTCACTTAACCCCAATTGCCTTAGCAAAAAAAATTAAAAATTAAAAAGAAAAAAAAAGAAAAGAAAAAGCTTTATTAAAAAAAGAAAAGAAAGAAAGTTCATGCAATGAAGGCCTGACTTAAGATTGCATTTGTGTAAATGACAAAGAGACAAATATGTGAAGGTAGAAACAAAAAGACTTGCAGACTTAAAACAGTTTAGCAATGCTTAATAAGTGCTGTGGAAAATTTGAAAATGATACTGAGGTTGTGAGGCTAGGCTAGGCTACTGGGAAGATAGTGGTGCTCTTGGGGAAACTAACAAAAGGGAGTTTTTGAGGGGAAAATAGCAAGGTCTGTTTTGAACACATTGAGTTTGAGATGCTTATTGGACAACCAGTTCAAGATAACCAAAAGACAATTTGTGATGGAGGACTAGGACTCAGGAGAGAGAAAGAATCTGTGTAGATCTGGGAATCATCTTCATAGAGATGACAGTTGAATGTATGGGAGTGGTGAGATCATCAAATAAGATTGTTTAGAATAAAAAGAGAAGACCCTGGACAGAGCTTTGGGGGATACCTATGGTCAGTGGCTATAATATAGATTAAAAAAAAAACAGCAAATGAAACAGACAAGGAGCAGGAAAACCTGGAGAAAGCAGTACCATGAAAACTCAGAGAGGAGAAAATATGGAGGAAATCTACAGCATCAAATGCCATCAGCTAAGCCGAAAGCTGAAGTGATGGCTGTGGAGTGATTGTTGTTGAGGGTTATGTCCGGCAAACAGAGCGACAGCTTAGAATCAGAGAACTCATCCGGTACATGAGACATCATGCCCAAGGAGTTATTAGTCAAATACATTGTGAATCCCTGAATCAAGTTAGCTTAGCCACAGAAGCATATGTTCAACACAGAAACATATTCAAATTCATTAAAGAATTCTCATGTACAGTTTCTGAGACAGAAAGAGGACAATGAAGTTTCTAGGTCAAAGATGAGAGCTTTTCTGGGAGTGTGGGTTTTCCTTATTCATATGCTTTTCTGAAAGGTTTCTCTGCCCACTCTTCCCCACAGATATCAAGTAAACTGGTGGGAGAGTGTGACTTGGACTGCTGGACTGATTTGTTTTATTATTATAACTAGTACTATTATTATGTAATTTACCTTGTGAGTACCTGTGATATTATTGCTTTTACCTTATTGTTAAGTAAATGATTGTGTTTATGATCCATTATGTCATTTGTTGAATGACTAGGATTATGTAAGCTGAAGCTTACCAGTGGAGTTTCTTGAGAACTATAGCAATGAATAGTTTCCCACAACTGGGTCACTATATAGCAAAGTTGCTCAGTCATGGTCTGAGACTGACCAGCAAGAAGGTAAATTGTTACTTGCTGTCCCATGAATAATCAATTATTTAAATAATTAAATTCAACAAGTATTTCCTGAAATGTATAAGACAAGGTACTCAACATCAATCATTAATTTTTGCATACTTTTCATTTACTACAGTGGCCTGCACAGAGTAGCCACTTAATAAACATTTGGCAAATTGAATTGAATTGTGGTCAAGATTTTGGGGGGAATGGTGTAAGCAACAACAAAAGCATTTTAATAGAGAAGGGGAACACCCTTATCAAAATATCTGATTCAAAGCCACAAATAATAAGTGGAGTTTGGGGAATTGGTCTGGAGGTATTTAAGCTCTTACTACTTCATTTATCCCTTCCATATCTTGATTTTCCCCTTTAAGACTTTGATTCAACATGGGTCAGCATAAGAAATTAAATGGGAATTTTGGGGAAGTTTTGCAGAAACTTCAAACAACAATGGAAGTCCAGCAGATGACACAAAGCCTATGACCAAATACTTAACCCAAATTTTACAATAAGGTATTCTAAAAGCCCCATAAAAGAAAAAGAAAAAATCAGACTTTTTCCTCTGGTATAAAGGAAGGGCCAAAAAATTTTACAGGGACATTCCAGATTAAGGGGGACACCACATCCCTAACCCTAATCCCTAATTCCTTTCCAGATGTGAAAGGAATAACTGTAATTTCTAAGTGTTGTATTTACCCAGCTATTCCTTTAAAAAAAAAAAGTCAAGTTCTTTTGGTTCTCCCAACATAATGGACTCTTCTGTTAAAGTGCTCTTGCTCATTTTCCCAAAGCCAGACTAACTATATTGATGTTAGCCCTGATGGGATGGAATAGCTCTCCTTTAAAGCTATTGGCTGAAGCTTCACAGTGTTATATTTCTCCTACAATTAGCCAGCAGAGACTAGTGTCTTTTTGTGACCTCATTTGGGGTTTTCTTGGCAAAGATACTAGCATGTTTACTATTTCTTTCTCCAGATCATTTTATAGATGAGAAAACTGAGGGAAATAGAGTAAAGTGACTTACCACACAACTAGTAAGTACAAATTCTAAAACAAAAGGACTGTAGCCCATTTTCACAAGGCCATATGTCAGCCTTGAGTTTAAGCATGCCCCAGAGACTTTCTAAAATACTTCCATTATACTGTATTACAACTCATCGTCCCAGCATGCTGATGTACTTTGTGAATGGGTTCAATTGTTACATGTAAAAATAGTTTTACCTTAATAAATTATTGTTTTTTTTTGTTTTTGTTTTTGTTTTTTTTTTGCTTTTTGGCTGAGGCAATTGGGGTTAAGTGACTTGCTCAGGGTCACACAGCTAGGGAATGTTAAGTGTCTGAGACCAAATTTGAACCCAGGTCCTCCTGACTTCAGGGCTGGTACTCTATCCACTGCACCACCTAGCTGCCCCTACCTTAATAAATTATTACAGTGAAAAAAACACAGGCTCTGGAGTCAGAAGTTGTTCTTCAGCCATTTTTTATTCATGTTTAATTCTTTGTGACCCCATTTGGAGCTTAGCTAAAATACAGGAGGGGTTTGCCATTTCTTTCTCCAGCTCATTTTACAGATAAGGAAACTGAGGCAAACAGGATTAAGTGACTTGTACAAGGTCACACAGCTAGTGTCTGAGAACAGATTTGAACTCAGGGAGAGGAGTCTTCCTGACTCCAGGACCAAGGCATCTAGCTGTCAGAGTTGGAAGACCTGGGTTCAACTCCTACTTCCGATACTCTATTTGATCTTGGGCAAGTCAGTTAAACTCCCTGGGTCTTTTAGTTTCTTCATCTATAGGATTAGTGGGTTGAACTGGATGGAATGGACAAAGGCACAGAGGACAGTTGGTGAAAATGTCTTGGAAATTAATGTTATCATTCCTGGTCAATTTATTCAATCTTTTAGAATATACCATTTTTTCACTTCATAATTTACCTTTATTTTTATTATTTTACAAAAAAAATTACCTACAAATATACTTCAAGAAGATTTCAAAATTCAATTCTATCCAATTTGACATTTATAGATCAATTACTAAATACCAGGGGCTGAGGATATAAAAAAGAAAAAAAATCTCTTTGAATTTAAATTATATTAGTAAGGTATAAAATATAAACAAATAAGTAATTACACATTATATATAAATACTAATAAATAATTTCAAGAAATCCCAGAGGGGATCAGGACTCCATTTAGCAAGTAGCAAAGCAAGGGATTCTTAGAAGCAGAGGAAAGAGGATGTATATCCTAGACTCTGGGGGCCCACATATGCAAAGGTATAGAAACTGAGGAAGGAGAGTTTGACTAAAATGGAGAATTCTTTTTTTATTAAAACTTTTTATTTTCAAAACATATGCATGGATAATTTTTCAACATTGACCCTTGCAAAACCTTGTGTTCCAAATTTTCCCCTCCTTCCCCCCATCCTCTCCCCTAGATGGCAAGCAATTCAATATAAACATGTTAAAATATATTTTAAATCCAATATATATATATATATATATTTATACAATTATCTTGCTACACAAGAAAAATCAGATCAAAAAGGAAAAAAATGAAAAAGAAAATAAAATGCAAGTAAACAACAGATAGCGTGAAAATGCTGTTGTGATTCATACTCAGATCCCACAGACCTTTCCCTGGGTGTATATGGCTTTCTTAATCACTGAACAATTGGAACTGGTTTGAAACATCTCATTGTTAAAGAGAGCCATCTTCATCAGAATTGATCGTCATATAGTATTGTTGTTGCCGTGAATAATGATCACCTGGTTCTGCTCATTTCACTCAGCATCAGTTCATACAGGTCTCTCCAGGCCTCTCTGAAATCATCCTGCTGGTCGTTTCTCACAGAACAATAATATTCCATGACATTCATATACCACAATTTATTCAGCCATTCTCCAATTGATGGGCATCCATTCAGTTTCCAGTTTCTAGCCACTACAAAAAGGGCTGCCACAAACATTCTTGCACATGTGGGTCCATTTCCTTCCTTTAAGATCTCTTTGGGATATAGGCCCAATAGAAACACTGCTGGGTCAAAGGGTATGCACAATTTGATAACTTTTTGAGCATAGTTCTAAAACGGAGAATTCTTGAAGGAATTTCTTAATCTGGAAAAACAAACAGTTGTTTGTGGCTTTGCTAGGAATCTTCATCCATGGTACCCCTTCTTATCTTCTAGAGCCCCTTATATCAGCATCTTCATACCTGGAAAATTTCCCATTTTTTATCTGCGACCCTGGAAATAGCAAAACAATCAGACTGACTAAAATTTAATTTCTAATTTAAAACTGAATGATAGGTTTATTTTCAAATTAGATATTGTCATTTCATTCCCCTTCTCCAAAAAATCTGTATTCGCTCTCTATTATCTGCATTTTAAAATACAAATTCCTCGGGCTAGCATTTAAAACCCTCCACATTTTGACTTTTATCTCTCTCAGTTATCTGAGTGAAGATGAACCCCAAGAGTCTCATTTTTTTAAGATTGAAGATTCATTCTGGAAATAGTCACTCACAAAACCACTATTGATTGGCCTGGCTGGTTACTGCTTAAGAATCCTCATGGCTAATGCTTCCCAGCAGCATTCTCAGCTATATCCCTTCCACTATCTTCCATTTAGGTAGTGTCAGTTCTGGTCCCAATATGGGAAATCTTTGGGCTACCCCTAGGTTTTGGAACTGCTGGCGCAGTTTGGATGGTAAACGCTTTCTTAGTTTATTCTTCATTTTTTCTCTCTTTTCCTTGGCTATTGTCAGTTAAATAAATAAATAAATAAAATCATCAGTAAATAAATTCATCCCTTTCTAAAATAAAACAAATAAAGGGGTTTCTTATTTCTTACTTTCAAAATTCATTCACTCATACAATTCTTGAAAATCCTTTTAGGGCTAGCAACTGATTCCAATAGGGAGTAATGTGAAATAAGACTGGATAGGTAGATAAAAGTCAAAATGTGGAGGCTTTTAAATGCTAGTCTAAGGAATTTGTATTTTATCCTGCAGAAAATAGAGAACCAATGCAGATTTTTTTGAGAAGGGGAATGAAATGATAATATCTAATTTGAAAATAAACCTATCATTCAGTTTTAAATTAGAAGCTAAAATGATAAAATCTGTTATTCCAAAGTTAATATTCTTCCTGGTTTAATTTTGCTGTACTTACTCAATATTAACTATCTTTCCTTTTAAGTAACTTTTTGATTTTCTAAAAAATCTAAAAACCTATTTAGGGCTCTAGCAAACATTAATATGATGGATTTGATGAAATGTTCATGATCAGTAAAATACTCTAAATGAGGCTTTTTTAATTTCTAAAATAGATTCTATAATATTTATATTAATAAATCCTGAAAGAAGTATGCTGAACTCTTCCAATAGAATAAGCTTAGAATTTAATTACTCTCTTGGTTAGGGCATATAATATATTTATTTGAATCTTTTTATAGTAGTAAAACCAATATGATCTTCTAGAATAATTATAGAAAAATTTTTTTATTATTTTTTGAATTTGTATAATATAACCATTATACATAATAGGGTTTTTGGCACTAATATATAGCACTCCCTCACTCTCTCTTCCCCATCTCAGAGGCAACAGGGATTGGGGCTAGGTAGCAATAGGAAGTGAGATCATGTGAAAGAGCTGTGTCAAAGAGCCATCTCTCTCTCCCCAATAAGGTAGAAAGAAAAAGGGACAAAGGCCCTGTTATGGGGATGCTGTTCCTTGCGGGAGCTGGCAGCTGAGTCAGTTGGCTTTGTTCTTTGATAGGCTAGCGAAGGGCAGAAGCAGTTAGAGGCCCCACACAGCCCAAGCTCTGGAAAGCACAAACCCTCAGCTCTGGAGGGCACCAGATGCTGAGTACCACAAGCTGACCCAAGCCAAGATCCTGAATCCATTCGCTGGCTTTGAATCTCAGGGCTAGAGGTCCTCAAGAACTCTGTCTCATGATCCAGTGAGGAGATTTAAAAGAACACTCCTCTGCCAGTTTGATGGGGAGCAAAAAAAAACCTCTTCATGTCCTATCAATCCAATATCTTGGGAACCTCTGAAGTTTAGGAAAACAGTGGGCTTACAACTTCTTTGTATACATTTATTATATATTGTTCTCTGATTATTATGTAATGTTTATTTGCTTATTGATTCTATGCTAAGTAAATATTGCACACTGTATCTAATCAAGCATTTCTGCTTCTAAAAATAATATCTAGCATTTGTCTTATATACAGATCCTCTGCTAAGTGCTTCATAAATATTATCTCATTTTATCCTCCCAACATTCTTGCACAGTAGATAGATAGTATTATATCTTTTTTTTAAACTAAAAAATTTTAATAATAGCTTTTTATTTTCAAAATATATGCAAAGATAGTTTTCAACATTTACCCTTGCAAAACTTTGTGTTCCAAACTTTTCTCCCTCCTTTCCCACCCATTCCCCTCCCCTACATAGTAAATAATCCAAGAGAGGTTAACCATGTACAATTCTTCTAAACATTTTCACTTTTATTAAGCTGAACAAGAAAAATATGATGTCCTTTTTGTAGATGAGGAAACCGAAGCAAGTAGGAGCTAAATGACTTGCCCAGGTTCACATAGTTAATAAGAATCTGAGGCTACATTTGAACTCAGGTCTTCTTGACTCCAACTTTAAAGCCAATGCCAGTAGGTCAAAATCACATGATTGTTGCTCACTGTATTATAACCATTTCAAAAGAAGGAGGGTGAGGGATGGAGGCACAGGACTAATTTTAACTAGTTATTAGTGTTGTCCTATAGAGTAACGGTCTTGCCTCTCTCTGTCAATCACAAGGAATACTTGCTTATTCAGTATTTCTTCCCAATTGAATGTTGCTAAACTATAAGATTAAGAAAAATGTCTCGTGAGTAATTGCTGCTGCCACCCGGTGGTTAAATATACAAATTGGAAAAATTTTGAAAAAAAAATACATATATATCCTTATCTCAGGCCTCATTTCTTAAATATATAGAGAACGGAGTGAAATTTATAAGAAGGCAAGTTATTTCCCAATTGACAAATGGCCAGAGGATATCAACAGGAAGTTTTCAGAAGAAGAAATCAAAACTATGTATAATCATATGAAAAAAAAAGTCCTAAATAACTATTGATTAGAGAAATGCAAATTAAAACAATTCTGAGATACCATCTCATACCTATCAGATAGGCTAATATGGCTAAAAGGAAAATTGGAGGGGATTTATGGAAAAATTGAGACACTAATACATTGTTGCTGGAGTTGTGAACTAATCCAAACACTCTTGAGAGAGCAATTTGGAACTACGCCCAAAGGACTATATAACTTTGAGTACCCATTGATTTAGCAATAGCACTACTAAGTCTGTATCCCAAAAAATATCAATTAATAATAACTAATAATAAATATTTGTGGAGTTGACTTGAATTATTATGGCTGAATTAAAGACACTTGGGGAAGGACAAAAAATACCATAAGGAAGTTGATTTCATTCTCCCTTCTCTTCAGTAGAAAGTTAGCATTCCCACTCTTTCATAATTGCTTATAAGGGACTTTATAATTACAAAGCATTATGGGTAACAATAGCCTGTGAGTTATGCAAGATAGTTATTAGTTATTTTTAAAAATGAGAAAACTGAGCCCCAGAAACTTTAAGTTTCATACGATTAGTAAGTGATAAGACAAGAATTTAAACTTGAATCTTCTGACTCCAGATCTATATCACAGATACTTGGGTCTAATAATTTTCCATCCTGGTGCAATTTGTTGGTTCCCATATCTTTCTCCTTACTCACTCACATTCTGTTATTACTTCCTTCCCTGAATATTTCTTTGCATTTTTCCTTTTATCTCAAACATCTTTGCAATATTTCCTCCTTCTACCATTGTCATCATCTTAGCATTATATGCCTTTTGAAGGAGGCAAATAAGTGGTTCAGTGGACAGGGTTAGACCCAGAGTCAGAAAGAAGTGAGTTCAAATCTGTTCTCAGACACTTTTTAACCTATGTAGCCCTGGGCAAATCATTTGACATCTCAGTGCCTCAATTTCCTCACCTGTAAAATGAGGATAATTATAGCACCTACCTCCCAGGTTATTGTAAGGATAAAAATAGGATTATATATATGTAAAACTTTTTTCAAATCAATTATTATTGTTATTGTTTATATGAAACCTGAAGTCTATTTATATTTAGAAGAATTGATTAGTTGTCCTTCAGGCTCAAAGAGGACCAAAATGACATTACTATATTGGGGTCAAGGTACAGTATATCTGACTATGGCTGACCAGACCAAGACAAGTTCAAAAGGCTCTACCAAAGGTTGGGCACAAAGAGCTCATGTGAACATTTGGAGGGGAGATGTCTCAAAATTTGTGCACTTCATGTTTTTTTTGAGCTACTGAAACTCTGCTTTGCTCATAGAGCACAGTGCCTTCTTTGATGTAGGCACACCCTGCTGGGTGGTCCTGTGCCAGTGTCCCCCAATTTTACAATTGATTCCAAAGTTCTTCAGAGAAACCTTAAAAGTATCACTTTTGCTTTACTTCTCTTGTTCTGATCTCCATGTGCACACTTGCCTTTTATGAGTTCTCTGAAAAATAGTATTTTAGGCAAATATATGTTTGGGATTCAAACAATGTGCCAGTTTATCAGAGTTGTGCCCTCAGCAGAAGAGTCTGAATGACTGGCAATTCAGATGGAAAGAGGACCTCAGGATCCAGTACCTTATCTTGCCAGGTGATCCTCAGAATCTTCCTAAGACAATTCAAATGGAAATGATTTAGTTTCCTGGCATGGTTGCTGGTATTCAGTCCAGGTTGACATGCCTTTGGAATGCTGAACAGCTTAATACTTCTCTCTCACACTTTCCCCTCCATTTTTAAAAGCTTTTTACTTTCAGAACATGTGCATGGAGGCAGCGAGGTAGCACAGTGGATAGAGTACTAGCCCTTAAGTCAGGAGGACCTGAGTTCAAATCTAGTCTCAGACACTTCACACTTTCTAGCTGTATGACCCTGGGCAAGTCACTTAACCCCAATTGTCTCAGCAAAAAACCAAACAAACATATACATGAATAGTTTTCTACATTCACTCTTGCAAAATCTTGTATTCCAAAGTTTTTCTCCCTCCCTCCTCCCACTCCCTCCCCTAGATGGCAAGTATCCAATATATGTAAAGTACATGCAATTCTTCTATATATATTTCTACAATTACCTTGCTGCACAAGAAAAATCGAATCAAAAAGTAAAAAAAAAATGAGAAAGAAAACAAAAAGCAACAAACAACAAGAAAAAATGTGAAAATACTATCTTGTGATCCACACTCAGTCTCCACATTCCTTCCCCTGGGTATATATGGCTCTATCACCAATCCATTGGAACTGTGATAGAGCTACGTCCATCACAGTTGATCATTGCAAAATCTTGTCACAATGTACAATGTTCTCCTGGTTCTACTCACTTCACTTAGCATCAGTTCATATAGGTCTCTCTAGGCTTTTCTGAAATCATCCTACTGATTATTTGTTATAGAATAATAATATTCCATAATATTCATATACTATCACTTATTTTGTCATTCCCCAACTGATGGGCATTCACTCAGTTTCCAGTTCCTTGTCACTACAAAAAGGGCTGCCACACATATTTTTGCACATCAGGGTCCTTTTCCCTTTTTTATGATCTCTTTGTCTCCCACACTTTTGTTTGGAAACTCCCAAATACTGAGCTAGTTCCAGCAATGTGTGTATCGACCTCATTACCGATGTGTACATCCCTGAAGAGTATACTGCCAAAGTAAGTGAACTTATCTACAACACTCAAAATTTCTCCATTTGCTCTAACAGATGGTTCCACATGTAGATGGTGCAGTGTTAGCTGGGGGAGAACCTATTTTCTTGTTGTTGTTAGTTGTCAGGCCAAAATTAGCACAAGTGGCAGAGAACTGATCCACACTCTGTTACATCTCGACCTCAGAGACTGCAGTGAGTGCACAATCATCTGTGACAAAGCTATGCATCAACTTTCCTTCCACTTTAGTCTTGGTTTGTAGCCTTTTCAAGTTAAATATTTTACCCTTATCAAACCACCTCCAACTGTTCACTGAAGAAAGCCATATACACCCAGAGAGAGGGATGCGAAATGTGGACCACAACATAACATTCTCATACTCCTTGATTGATGTTTGCTTACATTGTGTTTCCTTTATCTGATATATCTTTTGTGTAGATAAGATTTTTCTTGCACAACAATGATTAGTTTGGAAATATGTATACATATATTCGATTTGCCAATATTTTAACATAATTAACATGTAGTGGATATCCTGCCATCTAGGGGAGGGGTGGGGAGTTGGGGGAAAAAATTTGTAACATAAAGCTATGTAAGGGTTATTGTTTTTTTTTTTTAGTATTTTTTTTATTTTAAGCTTTTTATTTGTATAACATATGTATGGGTAGCTCCCCAACCTTGATCTTTACAAAGCTTTCCAATACAAATTTTACCCCCAGTCCCCTCCCCTCCCCTAGATGGCAGGAAGTCCACTACATGTTAATAATGTTGCAATGCTTGAGAAGTTATGCAAGAAAAATCCTATCTACAAGAAAAAAAAAAGAATCAGAGAAAGGCAACACAATGCAAGCAAATGTCAATAGAGATCATGAAAATGTTACGTTGTGGTCCATATTTCATGTCCCTCTTTCTGGGTGTATATGGTTTTCTTCAGTGAACAACTGGAACTGGTTTGAGACAATTCTTTATTGCAGAGAGCCATGTCCATCAGAATTGATCATCATGTAAAACTGTTGTTGCTGTGCATGATGATCTCCTGGTTCTGCTCGTTTCACTCAGCATCAGTTCATGCAAGTCCCTCCAGGCCTCTCTGAAATCGTCCTGCTGGTCGTTTCTGTAAGGGTTATTGTTGAAGAATTACCCACACATATGTTATGCAAATAAAATTAAAAAAAAATATTTTACCCTTAGTGTCATAGTTGACTTTGATGCCATTTTTGTCCTTGTTGAAAGAATCCAACTGAAAATATCATACTAAAAATCAAGGGAGCAAGTACACAGGCCTGCTTCACTCCATTGGTGATTTGGAAAGTGTGACAGCATTGGCCATTATCTAGAACCTGTACCAGCATGCTGTCATGAAAATGGTATATAATACTGATGAACTTCTATGGGAAACCAAATTTTGCTATTATCTTTTATAAGCCCTCACAACCAACAGTCAAAGGCCTTGGTCAGATCAACAAATGTTTTGGGTGGATCTCCATTCTGCTCTTGGAAACTTTTTTTTTTTTTCTGAAGCAATTGGGGTTAAGTGACTTGCCCAGGGTCACACTGCTAGGACATTAAGTGAGGTCAAATTTGAACTCAGGTCCTTCTGACTTCAAAGCTGGTGCTTTCTCTACTGCGTCACCTACCTGCCCCTGCTCTTGGCTTTTTCTTATGCTTTTTAGGCAGCAAACACCATATCCACTGTTCCTTGGCCCTTTCTGAAAGCACTTGAGTAGATGACCATCTTCCAGGTGAAGGATTAGCTTATTAAAAAGGACTCTGGCAAGCATTAAGAGAAAACCCCTCTCCCCCTCTGTACTCCCTTTGTCCCCTCACTGTACACTACTGTGATTGTCACAGGACAACCTATTTTATTTTCCTTTATAGTGATGAACACTAGAAGCATCCTTGAACTCCTCAGAAATAACTTCCTCTTGCCATATAAGCCAGAAGATTTCAGTCAGATTTTGTATGACCACTGGATCCCATATCTTGTAAATCTCAGTTGGAATACAACTAACACCAGGAACTTAGCCATATGAGAGAAACCTAATGATTTGAAAATCTCTTCTTCAATTGGAAGCTCTGCTACAGAGGAAATGACTGAGATATACATATAGTCATTGACTTCAGCAGTGATTGATGGCAGTCTGCAGAGAACACTGTGGAAATGTTCATCCCATTTCTCCATCTGGTTCCATCAGCACCAACATCAAGATGCACCAATGATCTTCAGCCTATTACATTATATTATAAAACATTTTGGATTATTACTCCAGCATAAAACTGAATTTCATCTGTCTTCTAACTGAGCCAAGAATCCTGCATCTCTAAGTTTTACTTGCATTTTACTTTTGTTGGAGATGAACACTGCCTTCTTAGAGATGAATGAAATATCCTGCTGGTAAATAAACCTTTTAGAGTTCTAATTTTTCATTTAGCAGCTTTTGAATTTTTCCACCACTTACATAAAACTAATCTTGAGTATTCTGAACTAGATGAGTAAATGCATGCTCTACACCAAATATCTGAAAATTGCCCATTCCTTCGCTGCTTCACTGTTGCCAACTGTGTATTGGCTCATTCCCTCTAAGTTAGCAACAAACTGTTCATACAGAGAGAAGTACTTTAATTTGTCAATGTTAAATCTTCTGATAGTTGTCTTGCTATTATTTTTGTTGAATATCAATGTTTAACTTGGAGAATATAAGTCTATGATTGGTCCAGCACTCTGTGTCACTTACTGTGTTATTGCTTTTTTCACTCTCACATTATTTGTCTCTTCTCCTTACAATGGCATAGTCAATGTTGGTTATGAGAAGATCATAAGACATATAAGTCTTTAGTATTGACTGTTGCTGTTTCCAACTCCATTCCTCCCAAGGACTCCTTCATCAGGATTTGTCATGATGAGATCACATGCAATGATGATGATGCTTTTCTCCAAGTGGCAATCACATTGTCATAAGCCTGTTGTTCAATCCTTTTGGAGGCGTAGAAGCTTATTGATTAGATTAGTTTTGATTGAGACACGATCACTGTGGCTACTCCAGAAAAATGTAGTCCAACTCCAAATTAAGTAAATTGATCTTTATTTGCCAGGTTTCACGGCTGCTATCTGGATGTGACATCTGCTGAGTTCTCTTACAAGAGCTATTTGTCTTTCAGGTGTACTGGATTTCATGTTGCCAATAGGTGTGCCTCCTATATACCAATTGTGAGTGGAATCACCTTCACAAAAGTTTTCGTACATTTTGTGTGTGTGTGTGTGTGTGTGTGTGTGTGTGTGTGTTTCAACCACAGGGTAGAATCCCACCAAAAATGACAAGCAGGGCAGAGTTGGATAAAGCAGACATTTTTAGGATACTTTTCTAGCCCCTTCCTCATGCCAATAGGTGAGTAGTGTGGTCTTTAAAAAAGGCTGCTAAAGGATGATATCAGAGAGGCCTGGAGAGATTTATATGAACTGATGCTAAGTGAAGTGAATAGAACCAAGAGAACATTGTACACAGCAGCAAGAGTATTATACAATGATCAATTCTGATTGACGTGGCTGTTTTCAGCAGTGAGGTGGTTCAGGTCAATTCCAATAGTCTCATGATGGAGAGACTCAATTGCACCCAGAAAGAACTATGGGGCCTGAGTGTGGATCACAACATAATATTTTCATTTTTTTGTTATTGTTTTCTTGCATTTTGTTTTCTTTCTCATTATTTTTCTTTCTGATATGATTTTTTTGTGCAGCATAATAATTGTGGAAATATGTATAGAAGAATTGCACATGTTTAATATATATTGGATTGTTTGCCTTCTAGAAGAGGGAGTAGAGGGAAGGGAGGGAGAAAAGAAATTAAAACAAGTTTTGTGTGTTTTGAAAATAAAAAACTTTATATATAAAAAAGCTGTTCAGATAACCAGGGGACTGCCAAATCCCAGATACCCCCTATAGCCTGGGCTACCTGTATGCAGGGTTGTAACAATAACTGTGCATCATCAAAGGACTTTAAGGTAGGTAAAAATGGCAAAATGGTATGAGTGATATATTCTAACTTGCAAGTAATTGGATTTAAGTGATGCAGAATTGGATTAAGTCATTGTCCTTACTCTCTCTTCCAGAGTCATTAAACCTAGACTATGGATCAGGATGCAGTGAATGACCTTGGCATTTTCAATGACTAATCAAACTATAAGAGCTCCACAATACCTATTCCAGCTTCCTTCATGGCCATTGAAACAAATTGTTCTCACCCAGTCATTCAGCTTCAAGCAATCTTCACATGCTTGGAGCAGTTCCTTCTCTTTGGGTTTGAGGTCTCTTGATTAACTTCAACCTGATTCATTTTTTTTATTAAAGCTTTTTATTTACAAAACACAATTTTATGGGTAATTTTTTAATATTGACCCTTGCAAAACCTTCTGTTCCAAATTTTCCTCTCCTTCTCCTACCCCTCCCCTAGATGGCAAGTAGTCCAATACATGTTAAATATGTTAAAATATATGTTAAATCCAATACACATATACATATTTATACAGCTATCTTGCTGCACAAGAAAAATCAGATCAGAAAGAAAAAAAATGAGAAAGAAAATAAAATGCAAGCAAACAACAACAGAGAGAGGAGTGAAAATGCTATGTTGTGATCCACACGAAGTTCCCACAGTCCTCTCTGAGTGTAGATGGCTCTCTTCATCACTGAACAATTGGAGCTGGTTTGAATCATCTCATTGTTGAAGAGAGCCACTTCCATGACAATTGATCATCGTATAATCTTATTGCCGTGTACAATGATCTCCTGGTTCTGCTTACTTCACTTAACATCAGTTCATGTAGGTCTCTCCAGGTCTCTCTGAAATCATCCTGTTGGTTGTTTCTTATAGAACAATAATATTCCATAACATTTATATACCACAATTTATATATTCAGCCACTCTCCAATTGATGGGCATCCCTTCAGTTTCTAGTTTCTAGCCACTACAAAAAGGGCTGCCACAAACATTCTTGCACATGTGGGTCCCTTTCCCTCCTCTAAGATCTCTTTGGGATATAAGCCAAATAGAAACACTCCTGGGTGGAAGGGTATGCACTTTTTGATAACTTTTATCTCAACCTGACTTAATCTATTTGCTGAAACTGTTTACCAAGGTGTGGCTGCTGAGCATACTGCAGCTTCTTGGAGTCACAGGTGAGAATTAGGTGAGAAATGGCCACCAAAAGTGGAAAGAAGCCTTGAAAAAGACCCAGCAACCGTCACACCAAAGATGCTAGTTCTCCCTAAATACCCACATACCCCATTTAGAAGAGTACAGAGTATATTATAGACATAAAGACCCTAACAACATGGATAAGGACTCAATATTTGAATCTTCTGGGAAAAAATTATTCCTCTTATCTACTGATAGGAAGACCCATGTCCAAACAAGTAATAGAGAGGATTATGGAAGATAAAATGGATAATTTTGATTACATTAATTATAAGGATTTTGCACAAAGAAATATAATCAAGCTAAAATTAATTAGGAAACAACTAACTGGGAAAAAATTTTGCAGCAAGATAAAGTTCTCATTTCTAATATTCATTTAAAAATTTTTGACTTCTAAATTTCCTTCTTCCCTCCCTCACCATCCCCTCCCTATGACAATAAGAAATTTGATATAGATTATGTATGTGCAATCATGTAAAACATATTTTTATATTAGTCATGTTGTGAAAGAAAAAAGAAACAAGCCTAAAAAGCCACACACAAAAAATAAAGAAAGTGAAACTAGTATATTTCAATCTGCGTCAGACTTAAACAATTCTTTGTCTAGGTGCAGATGACATTTTTCATCATAACTACTTTTGACTTGTCTTGAATCATTGTATCATTAAGAAGAGCTAAATCTTTCATAATAGATTATTATACACGGTTTCTGATACTGTGTATGATGTTCTGCTTTTACTCATTTCACTTTGTATTAGTTCATGTAAGTCTTTCCAGGTTTTTTCCAAATCTGCCTGCTAATTATTTCTTATAATACAATAGCATTCCATTATATTCATATATCAAAACTTAATGAGTATCCCCTCTATTCCCAATTCTTTACTAGCACAGAAAGAACTACTATACATATTTTTGTACATGTAATTCCTTTTTTTTGTGATCTTTTGGGATACAGACCAAGGAGTGGTATTGCTGGATCAAAGGGTATACCTAGTTTTATAGTCCCTTGGACATAGTTCCAAATTGCTCTCCAGAATGGTTGGATCAGTTTACAATTCTACCAATAGTGCATGAGTGTCTCAGTTTTCCCATAGACTCTCCAACATTGATCATTTTCCTTTTCTGTCATGTTAGCTAATCTATAGGGGTGAGGTGCTGTCTCAGAGTTGTTTTAATTTGCATTTCTCTAATTAATAGTGATTTAAAGCATTTCTTCATATAACTATTGATAGTTTTGATTTCTTCATCTGAAAACTGCCCTTTCATATCCTTTGACAATTTATCAATTAGATAAAGCTCTCATTTCTAAGATATATAAAAATGGATTCAGGTTTACAAGAAAATCAGCCATTCCCCAATTGATAAATAAGATATAAAGATATTTTTCTCAAAGGAAGAAACCCAGATTATTTATGACCATGTGGAAAAAAATGCTTCAAATCACCACTAATCAAAGAAATACAAATTAAAGCAATTCAGAAAATCTGCCTCACATCCAACACAGTGACAAAGATAACAAAAAAATGCTAAATATTGGAGGGGTTGTGGGAAAGCAGGTATAGTGATTCACTGACAGACCTGCTTTGGAAACACCATTCCTGAAAGCAATTTGTAATTACACACAAAAAGTTACTGAACAGTATGTGCTCTTTTACCAGCTGTCCTACTGCTGCTCCAATATACAAAAGAAATCAAAGAAAAAAGGAAAAAAATCTTTTATGTACAAAAATATTTATAGCATCTCTTTTTGTGGTAGCAAAAAACACTTATTAAAAACTAATGGTATAGCCATCAAAATTGAATAATGACTGAATAAATTGCGGTAAATGAGTATTCTTATGTTATAAGAAATTAAGAAAGATGATCTTAAACAAAGTTATGGAAAGACTTATATAAACTGATACAGAGTGAAGTGAACACAACCAGAACAATTTGTACTATAGCATCAATATTATAAAGATGAACAGTTTTGAGTATATTTATATTATAAGCAGACTAAGTACAATCAAGAAAACAATGTATTCCATAACATTACAAAAACAAACAACTCTGAAAGCTGTAAAAACTGTGATTAATACAATGATTATTCAGGATTTCAGAGGATTGATGATAAAGCATGTTATTTGCTGGGGAATTCCTCAATCCAGAAGTTCTAAAATCCTCCTAGGGAGTAAGCTTCCACTTTGGTCAGTTAGACTGGAGGTCAATAAATTAGGAGGGAGAACTAGAATTTTTTTAAGAAATTAATTAGCATCACCTGATGGGCAGTTGGGTGGATAGCATTAACCTTGGGGTTAGTATGTTAGCCTTGGGGCTGAAGGGGTTGCCAAAACTCAGGTTTGGTCTGGTAGCAGCTCTGCTTCAAGATGAAATCAGTTGACAGAGTGGAAGGGAATAGAATATAGCCTCTGGGTCTGTCTCTATAAACCCAATCCACTATAGTTACAGAGTTTTCCACAAAGTAAATGTTTTCCCCTCAAATTCAGTACATGGTTTATTCATTTCTACATATAGGTTACAGAAAGTAAATTGATCTAGGGTGCAGAATTAGACATGGATATTATTGTGTATAGCCTTTGAGGGAATTTGGTTTACTCAATTATGCATATTTGTTATAAGCATTTTTTTTCTTTTTCAATGAGGTGGAAGATGGGAGGGAGAGGAAATAGATTTCCCCCTTTTATTTTTTCTAAATAGAGGTGTAAGGAGGGAAGTTGCTACAGATGTGAAATGTTGCATTCACTTTCAGAAGTATTTTTAATCTTATTTAAACTGCTTTACTTTGTCATAAACACCTCCCCCAAAGTGGGAGTAATCTGTAAATATAGGTAAAAGCAAAACATATCAAAACTTAAATGTGTTTCAATTGATGCTGCCCTCCCCCCAAAGTAGTATATTAGCTGCAATATAGGTGTCCATCTATCTATCTGAGCTTAGATTTACTATGACTTGGATTCAAAACTTTCCACTGACATTTACTAAAATCTCTATGACTCTGGGCTAATGGGATTTATTTTAATCCTAGATTTAGGCGCTCACGATGATGGAAGGTTATCAAAGAAATTGGAGTCTGACTCTTTTGGTTCTATTGGATTTTTGACAGCAAACATTTTTAACAGTCTTTGTTTTTGGAAACTAAGATTTATTTTTTACTAAGTAACATGTTGAGGGGATGTTAAGAATTCTTGTAGGCTCCAGAAAATTGCCTGCAAGCCCATCTCATAGATACAAGATGCTACTAACAATGAACAATCATTTACTAAGTACTCATTGAGTCAAATATGACTCTTTGTGACTCCATTTGGTTTTGAGGGTTTTTTTTTTTTTGCAAAGATACCAAAATGGTTGGTCATTTCCTTCTTTTATAGATGAGGAAATTGAGGCAAACAGAGTCACACAGCTAATAAGTATCTGGAAGACCTGATTCTGCCCTGCCTCTTCCCCAGCCCTACCCACTGCACCACTTACCTACCCCCAGTAATACAAAGATCCTCTCCCGCTTCCCCACCAAAAAAATGATTTTTGCTCTCAAGGAATTTATGCTAAATATATAAAGCACTGAACAGAAGATCCTATATGTATGTATGTATCTGTTCACTATACCAATAGCATGCCAAATTGGATTCTGGAAACAGACTCAGGAGAGTTAAGAGTTAAATGAGAAATTCAGGCCATGAACAAAACTCGGCATCTTTGTTCTTTTCTTTGTTTTGCATCCTTTATGAGTTCATGACCACCTGTGCAGGGGAGTGGGCCCCTAGGCTCTGGGAAGGTTTCCAGAGTTTATCCAGCCAAAGCCATGAAGAGCAGGTTCCTATCTGTATGAGAACAGGCAAAAAATTTAGACTCTTCCCTCCCCCCCTTTTACTTTTCTCCTGGATTTAGCTCTTTAACCAAATTAATGTGCTCAAGCTCTCAAAGCATAGATCTGGGAGCAGAGGTAAAAGATAACCCTTTGCTTCTCTGCCAGTTGCCTCCCTAGAGCCCCTGGGAAGCAGAGACTCTGATAAAGGTCAAAGGTGAGACCTTTCTTGTTAAAAACAAAAAAGGGGGGGGAGAAAACTGAGAAGCCACATTTGAAGTTGTTTCCTACCCTCCCCCCTCACACTCTTATGTCCAAATGATGTGAAGGACACTTAGAGATCTGCTGCATCCCCATCTGGAGCCCCACTGAGGTCTTGATAAAGAAGATTCTTCAAAAAAACCTCCTTTGGATTGCTGTTTTGGGTATTGACTCTCTCTACTTTTCCATTAGAAGCAAATACACTTGCCACAAAATCATTCATTGGCACTCTTACCCAATGGGAGAATTAAAATGGGCAGAAGAATTTCCTAAGTTTTTTCTCCCCATTTTACAGAGAAACTGCTGGAGTTCTCCCTCCTCCACCCCACTCCTGAGAAATTACAAATTTTTTTGCATACACAAGCCATTATCTTAAGACTTATTTTAATGCTAGATTTAGGAGTTCATGCTGATAGAAGATTATCCAAGCATTTGGGGTCTGACTTTTTATTCTGTTGACAACATAAGAGACAGAGAAAAGGACACAAGCAAAGAGAGATTGAGATAAAGAGAATACTTTAACACCTTTTCTTCTATCCATTCATTTTAGACAAGAATGTTCTCATGTTTGTTATAAAAATAATAGGCTTTGGAGTTGAAGTTCTATGAAGTCGGATATATATTTCTAAAATACAGAAAACATGACTCCATCTTATGGCTTCCACATAGCCCATGCTGGACAATGAAATTCTCCCAGGACTTCATTATAGTGGAGGGGAGACCCAAAGAAGAAAGAGCAGAGAACATAAGGAACTCTATAGTCAAGTACATATGTCCAGTCTAATGCAGGGATAGTCTCTCAACTATCTTGCTGAGGAGGAAAGGAGAGTAGAACCTAAAAGGATCAAGCAGCCTCAGAAACCCAGTTCAGCCCCAAATGATCTGCAGATAGTTGACTAGGATCTCACTAGCTAGACAGAAGGAAGAACAGGAGCTGGGACTGGAAGATCCTAACAGGTGGAGCAGAAATTTCCATCGGGTGAGCTAAGTTTGGCTGAGACCTTGCAATAGCCTGAGATTTGTCCTGCCTTTCCTGTGTCACCTCAGGCAAGACCTGTCAAAATCATCTATCCTTGAGGCTTTTTCCTTTAAAGAGATGAATATTTAGAGATTCATAAAATTACCCAATTTTCATTCAAGTGGTAGTGTTTTCTATGGCACACATAGTAGATAATAAACAAATGTGCATTGAATGAATGCCTAATGCCAAAAAGCCCAAAGCAACCCTCCCTTCAGGATATTTAACTCTCAGGAATACAGAATTGGTATTGGCAGAATCTGTCTTTGGGAGAGTGCTCCGCAAATAAGGGGATACAATGTTTGACTACAGAGGAAGGCTAGAAAAGAGGCTGCTCCTTCATAGATGTCCCCACTCTTAAGACATTTGTCTAAGCTAACTTCAGATCCAAGCACCAGTGAGAGTACTGTATTCTCTACAGAACTCTGCCAAGGAACAAAAATTCATATATATATATATATATGTATATATATATACACACACACATATATATATATATATATATATAAAAGTTTCAATTAATCAATGAGAAAGTTTCTATTTAAGTGCCTTTTATGTCCTAGGCACAGAGCTAGATGCTGGGAATATAAAGGCAAAAATGAAGCACTCTCTGGCCTTAGGACACATCTATCTAGACCTATCTATTCAGTTAGATAGGTCTAGATAGACATGGTCAATATAATTTTTATTATATTTTTATATATTATATATTATTATTATTATTTTACTTAAATTGATCTATATCTTCAATGCCATCCAATTAAATTACCGATAATTATTTTATAAAATTAAAAATATAATAACAGAATTTATTGGGAAAAACATAAAGTCAAGAATATCAAAGGAATCCATGAAAAAATGTAAAGGAAGATGGTTTAGCAGTAGTAGATCTTTTTTTTTTGTTTTGTTTATTAAAGCTTTTTATTTATAGAACATATGACTAATTTTTCTACATTGACTTTTGCAAAATTTTCTGTTCCAAATTTTTCCCTCCTTCCTCCTACCCCCTCCCCTAGATGGCAGGTAGTCTAATACATATCAAATATGTTAAAATATATGATAAATTCAATATGTATATACATATCTATACAGTTATCTTGCTGCACAAGAAAAATAAGACCTAGAAAGAGAAAAAAAAAAACAACCTAAGAAGGAAAATAAAATGTAAGCAAACATTCACAGAAAGTATTAAAATGCTATATTGTGGTCCACATTCAATTCCCACAGCCCTCTCTCTGGATATATATGACTTTCTTCATCACTGAATAATAGGAACTGGTTTGAATCATGTCATTGTTAAAGAGAATCATGTCCATCAGAATTGATCATCGTATAGTCTTGTTGCTGTATATAATGATCTCCTGGTTCTGCTCATTTCACTTAGGTCTCTCCAAACCTCTCTGAAATCACCCTCTTGATTATTTCTTATAGAACAATAATATTCCATAACATTTTATACCATAATTTATTCAAAGATTCTCCAATTGATGGGCATCCATTCAGTTTCTAGTTTCTAGCCACTACAAAAAGGGCTGCCACAAACATTTTTACACATGTGGGTCCCTTTTTCTCCTTTAAGATATCTTTGGAATATAGGCCCAGTAAAAACACTGCTGAGTCAAAGGGTATGCACAGTTTGATAACTTTTTGAGCATAGTTCCAAATTACTCTCCAGAATGGATCCGTTCACAGTTCCATCAATAATGTATCAGTGTCCCAGTTTTCCCACATCCTCTCCAGCATTCATCATTATCTTTTTCTGTCATCTTAGCCAATCTGACAGATGTGTAGTGGTATCTCAGAATTGTCTTAATTTGCATTTTTCTGATCAATAGTGATTTGGAGCACCTTTTCATATAACTAGAAATAGTTTTAATTTCTTCATCTGAAAATTGTCTGCTCATATCCTTTGACCATTTATCAATTGGAGAATGGCTTGAATTTTTATACATTTGAGTTAATTCTCTATATATTTTAGAAATGAGGCCTTTGTCAAAACCTTTGAATGTAAAAATGTTTTCCCAGTTTATTGCTTCCCTTCTAATGTTGTCTGCATTTGTTTTGTTTATATAAAATTATCTATTTTGTGATTAATAATTATTTCTAGTTCTTCTTTGGTCACAAATTCCTTCCTCCTCCACAGATCTGAAAGGTAAACCATCCCACATTCTTCTAATTTGTTTATAATATCATTCTTTATGTTTAGATAATGAATCCTGGTATACAGTGTTAGGTATGGGTCAATGCCTAGTTTCTTCCATATTAGATTCCAATTTTCCCAGCAGTTTTTGTCAAATAGTGAGTTCTTATCCCAAAAGCTGGGGTCTTTGGGTTTGTCAAACACTAGATTACTATAGTCATTACTATTTTGTCCTGTGAACCTAACTTATTCCATTGATCAACTACTCTGTTTCTTAGCTAGTACCAATTTTGATGACTGCTGCTTTATAATATTGTTTTAGATCTGGTACAGCTATGCCACCTTCATTTGCTTTTTTTTTTATTAATTCCCTTGAAATTCTTGACTTTTTGTTCTTCCAGATGAATTTTGTTATTATTTTTTCTGAGTCAGTAAAATAATTTCTTGGGGGTTTGATTGGTATGGCACTAAATAAATATACTAGTTTAGGTAGTATTATCATCTTTATTATATTCGCTTGACCTATCAAAGAGCACTTGATATTTTTCCAATTGTTTAGCTCTGACTTTATTTGTGTGGAAAGTGATTTGTAGTTTTGCTTATATAGTTCCTGACTTTCCCTTGGCAGATATATCCCTAAATATTTTATACTATTGACAGTTATCTTAAATGGAATTTCTCTTTGTATTTCTTGCTGTTGGATTTTGTTAGTGATGTATAAAAATGCTGATAATTTATGTGGATTTATTTTGTATCCTGCAACTTTGCTAAAGTTGTGGATTATTTCTAATAGTTTTTTAGTTGATTCTCTAAGGTTCTCTAAGTAGACCATCATCATATCATCTGCAAATTTGGTTTCCTCATGACCTACTCTGATTCCTTTAATTTCTTTTTTTTCTCTTATTGCCAAAGCTAGCGCACGCAGTATTGAATAGTAATGGTGATAGTGGGCAACTTTGTTTCACCCCTGATCTTATTGGGAATGGTTCCAGTTTATCACCATTATATATAATACTAGCTGATGGTTTTAAATAGATGCTGCAGTAGTAGATCTTAAGCTTTATAGTAACACAATAATTATCAAAACTATCTTATATTAGCTTAGAAATAGAAAGTTAGATCAGTGGAACAGTATAAATATACACTCTAAAGCAGTAAATGACTATAGTAACCTTGTATTTGACAAGTGTAAAGACAAGTTTTTGGAATAAGAATTTATTATTTGGCAAAAAAAATTGGGGAAGCTGTAAAGAGTTAATAGATTAATGGTATTGATTGAGACTTTTTTTTGGACAAGGTTGATGCAGAAATGTTTTAACAATGTATATTTATACAAGGGTTTCCCCCCCCCTTTTTTTTTTACAATAAGCAAAGTTAGACAAAAGAGAAAATTTTTCTTAATTAAACAATTAAATTTAAAAGAAAGAACTCTAATTAACATAATGATCAACTGAATCCAGAGGACCCATGATGAAACACACTACCCACTTTCCGACAGAGAGGTGATGAAGTTAAGGCACAGAAAGAGAAATATTAGGGGAATAGGGTGGGATCAATCTGGGAATTTGTTCTGCTTAACTATACATATTTGTTACAAGGGTTTTGTTTTGTGGCTTTTTTTAGATCTTTCTCTTTTTCTTTTTCTTTTTCCATTATGAGAGGAAAGATGGGAGGGAGAGAAAATTGATTTTTATTAATTGAAAAAATTGAATAAAAATTTTAGAATAGTAAATGATCAATCCTGGATCAGAACCCAGGGTTTCTAACCTCAAATTCATTGCCCTTTAATCAGGAAGTTCAATAAATATTTTTTGATGTAGGTGTTCTCCAAAAAGCCTTGCATATTATTCCTGTCTGTGTTGAGTGGTTTACTGTCATTTCCTCAAACCTAACTACTTTCCCTGATTTTTGTTCTTTCTCCATCTATCTCCTCCCATCAATGTCTTGGGGTTGCTCTTCCCCCTTTCACTTTTCTTCTCACTCCATCTTCTCAGAAGCTCAGAACTCCTTTGGGATGCTTGACGGCTCACACCACTTGGATGAGATAGAAGCCACCAGCTCTATGCTTTCCCCTAGATATAGTACCATTCGGCAATACCATTTGCATTGCCACTATCTTCTGAGATGTTCACAGTCTTATCATATGCCCTACCTCTGGCATTGTCAGACCTACAGATGTAACAGAAAGACCCCTGGGTCTTACTACCTACTTTTTTGCTGAATCCTTAGAATTTAGGGATTTTCCATCTGCCCTGCAACTGAAATTGCTTTTATAACTTGCTTCCCCAATGGAAGAGTGAACTCCAAGAGATCAGAGGCTGTCTGATTTTTCTATTTAAATTCCTAGCACTTAACACAGTACTTACTTTTGTAGTAGTTGGAGCTTAATAAATGCTTTTTCATTCATCTATTCATTCTGGTTAATTCCCCCCCCCCCCGATCAATATAGAGATTATTTCAAACACAATATGTGTACTTCTATCCCCCAACAAATTCTTGACATATTGATGCTTTTTTTGCCTTTCCTCTTTTGTAAACAAACACATTTGCACACAAAACCAAAATCTACTTTCCAGTGTAATGTAAAGGTTTCAGGAAATAATGCAAAAGTTAGGGTTGCAATACCCCAAGCTCTGACCTGATTCATACTGCCTGTTTTCATCAAGAAGGGAAGTCTTATCTAATTGTACTGAGCTTAAAGCAAGGCTCCAGGTGATTTGCATCTACTATTGAAGGACAGCAAGGCTCTGACCTAATCAGATCTGTCATGATAAGGTATTGTAGACTCAATCATGTTCTTCTCCTGAGCTGTGAATCATGCTAGATTTTAATATGGAAGCAGTAAAGTTAGCTGAAACAGTTTTATTTCCAAACTTAGCTACTTGGGTCTGGGGTGAGGAGGAGAGAGAAAAATAGCAATCCTGAGCATCATCATTCTCTCAGGGGACTGCTGTCAAATTATTTAGCCATCTGTCTTGAAAAGAAGGGCTTATGGGAATTATCTATCATTCAAGATGACTCAGGGTGAAATCTTGGGTCACAGAGAGTTATACTGAGGGTCAAAAGCCAAAAGATGTTGCTAGGCAATTTCTAACTACCTTTCTCTCACCCTCTCTCTCCCTTTTCTCCTTTTCTTCCTTCTGTCCTTCCTTTCTTCTTTCTTCCTTTTGTTCCTTCCTTCATCCCTTTTCTCCCTCCCTCCTGTCTTCCTTTCTTTCTTCCTTCCTTCCTTCCTTCATTTCTTTCTTTCTCTCTTCCTTCCCTTCTTCCTGCAAGCTTTCTTTCCTTCTTTCCCTTCCTCCTTCCCTTCTTCTTTCCTTTCCTCATTTCCTCATTTTGTACTTTCTTTCTTTCCTTCCTTCCTTTCTTCCTTTTCCTTCCTTCCTTTCTCCCTTCCTCTCATTCTTTATTCTTCTTTCTTTCTTTTTCCCTCCTTTCTTCCCTCCCTACCTTTTTCCCTCCCTTCCTTCCTTCTTTCTTTCATTCCTTCCTTCCTTTGTTCCTTCTTCTTACTTCCCTCCCTCCTTCCTTCCTTCCTTCCTTCCTTCCTTCCTTTTTTTTTCATAGGAATGCAGATGAAAGGGAGAAAATGTATTAAATATATACATGCCCTGAAAATGTGGCCCCCTTCTGCTCTCCAGTGGAGAAAAGGGTAAATAGCACCATATCCCATAAAACTAATGTGTTTGGCTTAGTTCCTTCTCCCAGATCAGATAGAAGCTGGTTTACCTTATCTCACAGTAATTTTAGTGATTTTGCTAGTTCCATAATGACACGGACTATGCCAGCATAGGAAGAAGTTGAGCTTTTGGGAAGTAAATGCCAAGAAAAAGATAATGTTAGAGAGCCAGATCTCAATCTCCCTGTACTTGAATTTTTCAGAGCATTTGGATGTCCCACTAATCTTGTTTTTCTAATCTGTAGTAATTTCTGTTCATAGCTTATCTTCCTTACTAGGTGGTAAACTTTTGGAAGAAAGGGATGATGTCTGATTTCATTTTTTGTAACTTCAGAGCTATCACAGTGTCTTGAACAAACCAAGTCCTTGTTAATTCTTCCTAACTTCCCTTTTTCTTTTCATAATAAATTTTATTGATGTATTTTGTTTAAGTTTCCTCCATATCCCATTATCTCCCTCACCTCTGAGAGACAGCAAACCTTAAAATAAAAAAATTCAAAAATTAAAAGAGAGAAAGAGAAATAAATTTCTTTTTCACAAAATTGATCAAGACTTCTCAAAACACACACACACACACACACACACACACACACACAATCCTGACAATATATGCAATGAACTACCTCATGTACATTTCCTATCTCCACTTCCACAAAGGAGTAGGGGAAATGTTTTTCTCCTTTCTCCTCTTTAGAGTCAAGCTTATTCTTGGTTATTTTGCAACATTTATTTTCCATTGTTTTGTTATGATTGGTTTTTTTTTCATTTTACTTTGTTGGAGTCGTTGTGTATATTGCTTTGTTACCTCTACTTACTTCAATTTGCATCTAGTGCATATAACTTTCTTCTTCTATTGAGTGATTCACTGTATCCTCTCAACTACCAGTGCTTGCAACATAGAAGCCCAACACTTGCTTCTCCATCCACATGCAATCAATTATCTACTCCTTCTACCCCCTTCTCTCCATTCACATACATACACAGCTACCCCCTCAGTTCAGCCCTCATCACCTCTCTCCAGGACTACTGAAAAAGTCCCCTAATCAGGCTGTCTGTCTCAAATCTTTCCCCTCTTGTTGTCATCCTCTACTCAGCTGCCAAATATACATTCCCAAAGCACAGATCTGACTGTGTCATTCTCCTGCCAAGAAATTCTGATGGTTTGTTATTACCTTCAGGATAAAATACAAAATACATTGTTTGGCATTTGAAGTACTCCTTTCTTTCTTTCATTTGATATTACTGTTCCTCATACACACTAAGTTCCAACCAAACTCATCAATTTGTTCTTCCCCCCACTGGACATTCTATCTCTCAGCTTGGTATTTTTTGCTTGTGCTTGTGGTAAGGAGCTATATTTTTTGCTTCTGTACTTTACAGAACAGTACTGTACTGTACTTTGTTATTGTGCTAATGCACTACTTCCTCGATCTTGATTCAGCTTTAAGACTCAGCTCAAACTGACTTGGTACATCTCTGCCTCCCTTAAATCCAATTTACTCACAAGTATTGATGTCTCATTGGTCTTCTTTAAAAACAAAAGATGAACAACAATCTCTTTTTTTCTGATTCTTGCTACCCCGTTGCTAAAAACACAATTTATTTATTTATATTTGGTATTTCCTTATCCTTGTCCATGTTGTATACCTTTTTAATAAAAGGTAAACTAATGAAAGGTAGTGAAAGGTTCATTTTTCATTTCATATATCAAGAACCTAAGCACTACAATTGGTACCCAGTAAGTGCTTAATAAATACTTGTCAAATGCATTGGAAGAAAAACTGTCAGATGGAATTTGCCAAAAGAAAAGGTGACCATTTTAAAGCTGGTTCTTGGAGAAATGATCTCTCTGTTTCTTCCCAAATTGGCAAGACAATGGGGTTGAAAGGAAGGAAATGAAATAAGCATTTATATAGAACCTATATTATATGTCAGGAACTGCACTAAGCAGTGTGATCCTCACAACACCCTGTGTTTGAAGTAAGTGCTGTTATTATCCCCATTTTTGTTGTTGCTCAGTTATTTTTCTGTCATGTCTGATTCCTTGTGACCCAATTTAGGGTTTTCTTAGCAAAGATATTGGAGTGGTTTGCCTTTTTCCCCCTCAGACCATTTTACAGATGAAGAAACTGAGGCAGAGGTAAGTGATTATCCAGTGATTAAGTGATTATCCAGGGTCTCACAGCTAAGTACCTGAGGTCAGATTTGAACCTAGGAAGATGACTCTTCCTGACTCCAGGCCCAGGGCTCTATCCACTGTGTCTTCAGAATCAGGGTAGAAAAGATAAGGAGGAAGGAGAAGTATTCATCTATCTACATAAGAGCTGACTTCCATAGTCTCTAAGGTCCCTTTCAACTCTGATCATTGTTAGATTTTCACCCATAGCTCAGGAGAATTGGCCAGGATTCTCTGGAACAGCTAATCATATCCTTGACCTTTTCTACTCTTGCTACTCCCAGCATCCTCTCTCTGCAACTCAGTGGCTCCATGATAGCCCTTTGGCATTGACGCAGAGGGCTACAGCAATGATCTTGAACAGGAGGTATCCCAGAAAGAAAAGAAAAAGGTACATTTCAGAGAAAGAGAAAGTGCAGCACCTTGGAGGAATCTGAATCAGGAATATCCTGTCATCTTTTGATCCTATGTGGATTATTTCTGCTTTTTCTGCTCTCTCCTTTTTTCCAAGTCATTCACTTCTACTCCTGAGGAGCAGGAGGGATAAGTAAAAGAAAGTCGATAGAGAACTAGGTGGAAAGCCAGAAAGTCTTGGGCTTAAACCCCTTCTCTAGCACTTATTAACCCATAATCCTTGGTGAGTCTATTAGTGTTTGAGGCAACTAGTGAGTGGTTCAGTGGCTAGAACCCTGCACCTTAAGTCAGATGTCCTGAATTCAAACCCAGCTTCAGATATTTATAGCTAAGTCATCTTATCACTTTGCCTAAGTTTCCCCAACTGTAAAATGGAGATAATAACTCCTACCTCACAGAGTTGTTGTAAAGGCTCAAATGAGATAATTTTTGTAAAAATAAATAAATAAATAAAACAAAACAGCATAGTGTCTGGTAAGTGTTAATATAAATGTTTATACTTCTCCCCACTTTGTCTCTTACCTCTAGCCACTCTTTAGGACTCATTAAGGTAGCAAGTTCCTCACACTTAATAAAAGTATAGATTATTCCATACATTCCTTTAAAATAGTTCCATTGCTTGATACACAATAACCACCTGAATGCTAGTTGATTTGTTTTGTTTAAAACCAGTTTCTTATTATGAATGATTAGCAACTCTAGGACCTAATTTTATTTTTTAAATTTGGTAAAAAAGAGAAAGATGGCAAAACTATCTAGAATGAAGTTTGGGAGATCTTATAGATTTCATTTCATTTAGGTACATGTATTTTTCAACATGTCTATTGAAAAAGTTTGTTTTTGTATATTTTATGAGAATTTTTTTTATCAAGATTCAAGAGAGTAAATAAATACTTATTAATTGAAGAAAATCTAAAAGATGATTTTAGTCTTCAGTTCTCTGTACAACAGATGTTGTTCAAATCAGAACCAAGTTATTGCATTATTTTTTTTGTTCCAAAAGTTTTTATTGGAAAAGGAAGAAAGTTAGTTTTGATAGCTGCTTGCACTGTGGAGCCCTTAGAGAGTACATCTGGTTTGTTGTGGCTCTGTGGAGTGCCACTTTCCAAGTGCCAATTACCCAAATGGCTGTCCTGATAACACAATAGTGCCCAGGCTCTTGGGTGAGTTCATGATCAAAGGTAAGGCTCTTTCTGCCAGATTCTTATCCCTGTTGCTAAGCTGAGGGGTACACACCCTTATCCCTAGGGATACCCTGGTTAGGTCTTATCTGTCATTATCCCAAATACTACATCATGTTTTTCCTGCCTGGTTGCTCCATTTTCTCAATAAGACAGAATCTCAGGGTCAAGGGTGGCCAATTGATAGCTTTCCTATACAGCCCCTAAAGCACAACTTTGTTTCAGTGAAAGGGGAATTATTCTCTGAGCCAGGGACAGATAGAGCTTCACCAGTAGCCATAGATAGCTGCCCTGGCTCTTTGACTCCTTGTACACTTTTTAAAAATTAGAGCGATCTCTATACACTTAATGAAGAAGGATTGCTAACCATTATGGGAGGTTTTTAAATTTGTTTTTGTTATTTTGTTTTTTTGCTTAGGCAATTGAGGTTAAGTGACTTGCTCAGGGTCACACAGCTAGGGAATGTTAAGTGTCTAAGACCAGATTTGAACTCAGGTCTTCCTTACTTCAGGGCTGGTGCTTTATCCACTGTGCCACCTAGCTGCCCCTTTTATGGGAGGTTTTGATTGTGAGGGATGGGGATTCCTAAATGCTCAAGGAATGCTGGAAGAAGGAAGCTAAGATGACTAGAATCCCTAAGCAATTAAAAGTTTTAGAGGTTATTGTCCATCAGTTGGGGAATGGCTGAACAAGTTGTGTTATACTATTGAAATAGAATAGAATAGTATTATAAGAAACGATGTGCAGGTGGATTTCAGAAAAAAATTGCAGACTTACATAAACGGATGCTGAGTGAAGTGAGCAGAATCAGGATAACATTGTACACAGTAAGAGCAACATCTTGTGATGATCAACTATGATAGACTTAGCTTTCCTCAGCAATACTTTGATCCAAGACAAGTCCAAAAGACTTGTGATGGAAAATACCATTCACATCCAAAGAAAGAACTATAGAGATAGAATGCAAGTCAAAGCATACTATCTTCATTTTTAAAAAAAATTGTTTCTACTTTCTCATGGTTTTTCCTTTTTGTTCTGATTCTTCTTTCACAACATGACTAATATGGAAATCATTTAACAGGATTGTATATGTTAGTCTATCTCAGATTGCTTGCTGCCTTGAGGGAAGAAGGAAAGGAGGGAAGAGAAAATTGGAATTCAAAATCTTATAAAAATAAATATTGAAAACTATCTTTACCTCTAATTTGAAAAAGCAAAATATTACTAAATGTAACAACAACAACAACAACAACAAAAGAATATTAGAGGCTAGATAGGATCTCCAAGCACTGATAGACTGGGAGGAGTTAGAACAAGGAATTTTAGTCTTTTTATGTGTCCTGGATCCCTTTGGCAGTCTGGTGAAGCCTATGAGCCCCTTCTCAGACTAATGTTTTTAAATGCATAAAATAAAATACATAGAGTTGCAAAGAAAGCCAATTATATTGAAGTAGTTATCAAAATATTAAAAAAAAAAAACAAGTTCATGGACCCCAGGTTAAGAAGTGAGGGACTACAGGATCTCCTAGTGTTTAAGGGTGGTTGGAGGTAGAGAGGGATTTAAAAGCATCAGAGACCTCTGGCTTCACTCCAACCTCCCCAACCAGAGTTACCGGGGTCTTCGGCAAGCAATACCAACCCAGACTGGCCTCCCCTACCATGCTTTGGGCTTCTTCTTGGACTTCCTTATCCAATAAATTAATTAAAGTCTCATGTATAGGGATCTTATAAGGAAAGTTGGGGACTGAATGGTAAGGAAATAGAATTACAGAATGAATCATCCAGCACAGAAATTTGGAGTTTCAGGTAGAAGAGACTGTAGAGAGATAGCCTTGTAGTCTGGAAGATCAGGGTTCAAGACTTTTCTCTGACATGACATAGTAGCAGTGATCAAGGACAAATTCATTTAACTTCTCAGTGTCTCTAGGCCCTTTCTTGGCTACTAACACCAAATTCCTGCCTTCTCTAGGATACTTTCTCTAAATGAGGAGATGTATGGCCTGACTTCCTAGATCATTCCCCTAATTGGCTGAGCCAGAAGCTTTGGTTTAGACCCTCCCTTCCCAGTCCTCATTATATTCCAGCCATCCCCATGAGGTCTGTTGCAAATCTGATGGTATTTGCTGTGAGGGTCCTACCTGACCCACCCACTCATTTACCCACCCACTCACTCACTGACCCCTCAGTTTCAGGTAAGGAAGTTCAAAGCCTGAACTACTTAACCCCTATTGAGCCAGTAGATTCAAAGGTTGCTGGATCCCCTGGAGAAGATTTAGGAGCAGGACAGAGACCATCCTGAAGGGTAAAGGTGCTCCTCACACACCTGCAAAAGCAGTGGTAGCCTCCATCTTCCCCAAATGCCCCCTATTACCTTCCAGGGAGATGGTATCTGTACAATATTATCCCTCACTGACCTCCTCTTTGCATCACTGACCTTAGCAGAACCCCAGAATGTACAAAAAGGATGTGATCCTCGATATTTAATCATAAGTAAGAGAAATTTCCCTCTCCTTCTTTCCTTGGCTGACCTTGCAACATAAAGGACACAGTACTAAACTCTAAGGACCATTTAGAGAGAGAGGGTTTTTGACCCGTGGGCTCTGGAGGTGGAAGAGAGCCCAGTCCTCTAACAACAGACAATGCTTTTCTCTGTAATATACTTAAAGGGATGATTTATTGTGTTTTTCAGCACCATACTCCCTTTTGGACCCAAAGTAGAGCCAAAGACAATTCCATCAGCAAACAATTTGTTCCTATTTGTTCCTCTCTCCAGGGTTATACATGGCATGGGATTCACCTATGAAAGACCAAGAACCAAGCCCTGCCCTGTAGGAACTTCCCCCCAGTGTTTAATTTTCATGTGTGAAATAGGACACCCTCTGGAAGCACAAGTTACAATGGGCTCCTTATGGTGAGTGATGCTTATGAAAAATTTATGAAAATGGACCAATAAAATAAAACCTTCCACTCTTTCTTAAGTTCTTTTTAAAAAAGCTTTGTATTTTCAAAACATATAGTTTTCAACATTCACCCTTGTAAAACTTTGTGTTCCAATTTTTTCTCCTTCTCTTCCCCACCCCCTCCTCTATACAGCAAGTAATCCAATATGTTAAATATGTGTAATTCTTCTATACATATTTCCACAATTATCATGTTGCACAAGAAAAATCAAATCAAAAAGAAAAAACAAGAACAAAAACAAAGTGCAGGCAAACAACAACAAAAAAGTGAAAATACCATGTTGTAATCCACACTCAGTCCCCATAGTCCTCTCAGTGCAGATGGCTCTCTCCATCACAAGATCATTGGAATTGACCTCAATCACCTCAATGTTGAAAAGAGCCATGTTCATCAGAATTGATCATCATATAATCTTATTGCCATATACAATGTTCTCTTGGTTCTACTTACTTCACTTAGCATCAGTTCATGTAAGTCTTTCCAAGCCTTTTGGAAATCATCCTACTGATTGTTTCTTACAGAATAGTAATATTCCATAACATTCAGCAATTCTCCAATTGATGGGCATCCACTCAGTTTCCAGTTTCTTGCCACTACAAACATTTTTGCACATGTGGGTTCCTTTCCCTCCTTTAAGATCTCTTTGGGATACAGGCCCACTAGATACTGCTGTATCAAAGGGTATGCACAGTTTGATAGCTCTTTGGGCATAGTTCTCTATTGTTCTCCAGAATAGTTGGATCAGTTCACAACTCTACCAACAATGTATTAGTGTCTGTTTTCCCACATCCCTTCCAACATTCATCATTATCATTTCCTGTCATATTAGCCAATCTGAGAAGCTGTTAAGTGATACCTCTCAGATCTTGATTTACATTTCTCTGATCAATAGTGACTTAGAGCATTTTTTCATATGACTAGAAATGGTTTTAATTTCTTCACCTGAAAATTGTCTGTATCCTTTGACCATTTATCAATTAGAGAAAGTCTTGTGTTCTTATAAATGTGAGTCAATTCTCTATGCATTTTAGAAATAAGGCCTTTATCAGAACTCTTGGATATAAAACTTTTTCCCCCAATTTACTTTTTTTCTAATCTTATGTGCATTGGTTTTGTTTATACAAAAACTTTTTAACTTAATATAATCAAAATTGTTCATTTTGCATTTCATAATGTTATCTAGCTCTTTGGCCATAAATTCCTTCCTTTTCTATAGATCCTGAGAGGTAGACTATCCCCTGTTCTCCTAATTTGCTTAGAGTGTCACTCTTTATGTCTAAATCATGAATTCATTTCAACCTTATCTTGCTTTAAAGTATTAGGTGTGGGTCAATGCCTAGTTTCTATCATATTAATTTCCAATTTTCCCAGAAATTTTTGTCAAATAGTGAGTTCTTATACCAGAAGCTGGGGTCTTTAGGTTTATCAAAACACTAGATTACTACAGTCATTGACTATTGTGCCTTGTGAACCTAAACTATTCTATTGATCTACTACTCTATTTCTTAGCCAGTATCAAATGATTTTGGTGGCTGCTGCTTTATAATATAGTTTTAGGTCTGAAAACCTTCCACTTTAAAAAAAAATCAGATTAAGATTAAAGGTAACAGGGGTAGCTAGGTGGTGCAGTGGTTAGAGCACCAGCCCTGAAGTCAGGAGGACCTGAGTTCAAATCTGATCTCAGATACTTCCTAGCTGTGTGACCCTGGGCAAGTCACTTAACCCCAATTGCCTCAACAAAAAGCAAAAAAAAAAAAAAAAAAGGTTAAAGATAACAAAAATTACAGATGAACTTCTTTAGTGGGAGGAGTTTCCATGCTGGAAGACTCCCTTATGAAATCATAGGTTCTGACTTAAAAAAAATTTTTAGGATGTTTTTTCCTGAGAACAAGCCTAAATTTGCCCCTGCAGCTTCTACCCATTGTTCCTAGAAAAACAAATACTATTCCTTTTTCATGAGCTAACTGTTGAAGATATATTTGAAGACAGTTAACAGGTCTCTTTTAACTCATCTATAAATGTGACTTTCTATTCCCAGTAGCTTCAGCCAATCCTTGAGCTCATGGCACTTCAACTAACATGGAAGCTCTTCAGAGTCTCTCTAGTTTAGCAAACCTTTTCATTGTACAGGGAAGGAAACTTCAGTAAAGGGAGACTTAAAAAAAACAATTTACCAAAAGTCACACTTTAAACCTATATTACTGAACACTATCAATATTGCCCAGTTTTCTCAGCATCCCCAGCCCCACCCCCATACATACAGTACGATTACACAGCCAAGCCAAGTGGCCTTTTCCTCTGTGAAATCACAAATTTTCATTTCTGATAAGGTTTCCCATCCCCCCAGCTTCCCTACTAGCCTTCTCTCCTTAGGTGTTGCTGATTAACAAGCTCATTTCTCACCTGGTTCAGCCTTTACCAGCCCTCTGGCCTGTTTCACAAGTACCTGCCAGCTGACCACTTCCTCCAGACTGCACCCTCTGCACAGCCTCTGAGGGGCTTAGCAAGGTCCCAAAGAGGCTTTCATCCCAACTCCATCTTTCATCTGAGGCTTTTAAAGTGTGCCGAAAAGCATTAACTTTCAAAGAACCCCCAGGAAGAAGGCTGGAGGTAGGCATTACTGACCCCATTATGCTGGTGGCAAAACTGAGGCACTGGGAGATAAGTTATCAGCTGAGTGCCCCAGGCTCCTGAACAGGTTGGGTGCTAAGCCATTTTGCTTCTTCTTTTGTTACAAATTACAGTTGATTTATACTCTCTGGGAGGGAGAATAGTGGAGAGGGAAGTGGAAGGGGGAAAGAAAAGCATTGATTCTTCCAATAAAAGCAAGAATCTTAGAAAAATCTGACATTACCTTTGTGCTCATACTGCTAGCCTTGTCTCTTTGTCCTTTAGGCGGAAGCTTTCTATCTCTGAGCAAAGACAAGTTTTATTGAGTATCTTCTATGGGCTCTGCACCTTGGGATGAGGAGAGGAGAGGGAAAGACACGGAAAAACCAAAGATAAGATCTCTTGCACCTTGCAGTCTAATTGGAAGGATAAAATGAGCACCAGAAGAAACAAACAAATTTAAAAAGCTAGAAAAGGTGCTCTAGAATATATTACATTTCTCCTGGTCTAGACAAGGTAGGGAGAGTTAAACTTAAGTTTCAAAATGGTGAAAAGGGATTTCCATTGTCCTATGGGGTGAATGTGTTTGTAAGTATCGTCCCCATTTTTTGAAAAAGACAAATACTTCTCCAAAGCAATCCCAATAGATTTTTGGATAGAAAACGCCATGTGCATTCGGAAAAAAGAATTATGGACATAGAATGTAAATCAACACATGCTATGTTCACTTCTTTTTTTCTGTCTTTTTTTCTCTCCCATGGTTTTTCCCTTTTGTTCTGATTTTTCTCTCCCAACATGATTCATAAAGCAATGTGTATTAAAAATAAATAAATAAACAGAAAAAAAGAAAGACAAAAGAAAAGACAAATACTTCAAAGCCCCATAAATCAAAGCTGGATGGGACTTTAGAGATTATCTAATTCAACTCCTAATTTTTTTTTCAGTTTCAAATTTTCTCCCTCCTTCCATCATTCCCCCACTCATTGAGAAGGCAAGAAATACAATACAACTTATAACTATAAAGTCATGAAATACATATTCCTACATTGGTCATGTTCAGGGGGAAAAAGAAAGAGGAAAAATATGCTTCAGTTTATACTCTGAGTCTATCAGTTCCCTAATCTCTGATTTTAGAGATGAGGAAGATGAGGTCCAGAGTAGGTAAGAAGTTACTCAAAGTTGCAGGGCTCCTAAGTGATAGACAGTCAAGCTGAAGTATACAGACTCCAAAGCTATTACTCTGTTATGGTGTACCAAGCTCCCTGATCCCAAATTCCTGGTGCCATAGCCCTAGAATAAACCAAAGATTCAGAACCCAAACTTCTGATTATGTTTTTAGGATCCTCTCATAAGGTATTAAATTTAATATTCTTATTATAGCATCTTACCTCTTATCTACAAAGCACTAAGGGCACATGGGAATTTTTAAACATCAATTCAAAAGTCATTTCCCCATTCTTGTGAAAAAAATGGGTTCCAAGGTTATCCAGATCAAATACTAAAGATGTCAATGATCTTGGTGAGGGCAGCCTATTTATGCCCTCTCATCCTGTGTGCAGTGGGAAGAAACATATGAGTTCAAATCTGGCCCCAGACACTAGTTGTGTAACCCTGGGCAAGTCACTCCAATTTGACTTAATTTCCTCATCTGTAGAATGAGCTAGAGAAGGAAATAGCAAACCACTCCAGAATAGTTGCAAAGAAAGCTGGAAAAGGGGTCATGAAGAGTTGGATATGACTGAAATGGCTGTATCAACATTAAGGTGACAACTTACATTCCACTAAGATTGTTGTGTTTAATGTCTCATAGGTATACAGCTATGTCAGTGAACAGTTGTTATTAAAAGGAAAAGTTTTTATATTCAGGAGGGAGTTTGGAATTTGTTAACATTTTGTTCTTTCTGGAAGGCAATTTCATCCACCTCTGCTTCTCAATTCTAACTTCATTTCAAGACCTACTTGGGTACTCCAATTTCCATACTGTCGGATAAACTCTGGAGGTTATGCATTTCAGACGCTTGAGAAAACTTTGGCAATAAATATTTTTCATCCACTTGCTCTTTTTAGTTTGGATGGTCAAGTCAAACATTTGAACATGATTATAGATTACTTCCAGAAGACTTTTCAGTGTTCTAGGGTTTGATTCAATCAGCACAGATTAATCTGCAAGCAGGGGCATGTGGAAGATACCATATTTAGAAGGGAACTCTCTTCAATCTGTATTCTGCACGTCATTCTGTGACATCAATCAAAATCACATTGGGAGTCCTTAGGGAGCACTTTTCTGTGTGTCTCTTTAACTCCTTTGTATATATTAAGCTATGAAATTGCACCATTGATTCTGAATTTCTCTAGATTTGAAAATCAGGTCCCCTTTACTGATTACATCATCCCGGAACTTCTCTCAGCATCTGGATCCTCCTCCTCCTGAATATCCTACCAAGACTGCATCCTGCTTACCCTAGAATACACACTCTGCAAAATCCTCTGCACTTCCTCCATCGAGGAGAGAGCTACTGTTTTACCAAGGGACCTAGGTCAGCTTGCCTTCCTTCCCTGAGTTTCTCTGGACTTGAAAATCATTCCCCGATCTTCCCGTACCCTCATCTCCTCATCTTTGTTTCCCCACCACCACCAAGCACTTTTTCAGATCTCTTTTCTCTACTATCCCCCACTAGAATGTAAAATCAGTAAGGGAAAGAACTGTCTTTCTTTTTTGCTTGTATTTGTATCCTGAAATAGTGGCTAGCACATAAGAAGTGCTTAGTAAATTCTTATTACTTTCTCCTTTCATTCTCCCTCCCTACTTTTTACAAGAGTTGGTCCAGATTTGGGCTGGATAATGTCTCACTAAACCTAGTGAAATTCTCCATTTTCTTGTTTCCTATCTTTATGGGCAAAATTAGGCAGGACTTAAACTCAGGTCTTCTGGGATCCAATGGCAGCTTTCTATCTAGGCATAGAACTATAATCACATTTCATTCTCTTCTCTCCCTTTCCTTCTCCATTACTAGCAACTTTGTGTGTGCTGAGTATAATAACTAGAGGCTGAGTCTCTGTCATTCATCTTGGGTTGCATGACTACTCTGTTCTCTGTGCTACTGTTTTTATGGATATGTTGTAGCTGTGAGTGCCAGGTAAAGGAGAAGGATGATATGCTGGTGAGTATCTACCAGATCTACAAGAAAAAAAAGTATGTATAACACATTTTTAGGTTTAATCTACATTATTAGCACTTCTCCATCATTTTCTTAACTCTACATAATCAACAAAATAATAGATCAATTTTATAGGGTTTTTTAAATAGGTTTTATAGGTTGCTGATTTTTCAAGTGTAAACGTTCACACTGAACATTTAATTAGTGGCTTTCTAGTATGAATTGGCTCCAGCATTCCTGGTGGTAGGCTCTTTGGAGAAGGAAAGAGCTTCTTTCTTCCCTTTCTTTTATCCTTATGGAGGAGGTAATAGTTGGGTCTTTCAGGATGAACTGACTTCCTGTGTCTCTCTGTCCTGTTTTTTCTGTCCCCTCCCCTAAAGCATTTCCAATCTGGGCTCTCAAAAATAATAATGGTAGCACCCTAACCCTTGTCTCTTCACTTCAGTAGAAAGTTGGCACCTTTTAATATAATAGCCCATAAAGGACTTTAGGGCTGTAAGACACTATGGGTAACAAATAGCCTGTGAGGTATGAGCTGCCTTTTAAAGATGAAAAAGCAAATCCAGAGAAGTTAATATATACCACACTGCCTTTCAAGATGCTGCAATCCAATAATTCTCAGCTTGGTTCTTCCTTGTGCCCTTGGCTACAGATCCCTCATCTATCCCAACTCTCACTATCTCTTCACTCATCCATTCACATTTTAGTATAAATTGCTTTCCCCACTCCCTCTGTTTTCATATTCTCTTTCATCTCCAATAGTTTTGGAAAGTGTCTTCCTATTCCTCTCCCCATCCATTGTCTCCATCCCTAGAATCATCTGTCTTGTCAAGGAAGCAGAACAGTAGTTCAGTGGATTGTTCTGTATTTGGAAGTCAGGAAAACCTGGTTTTTCAAATATTGCTTCAGATACTAGTTGATCCTGAGCAAATTACTTAAAAAAAAATCTCTGCCTCAGTTTCCCCAACTGTAAAATAAATACTAATAGCACCTAGCTCACAAGGTTGTTGTGAGACTCAAATGAGATAATTATAAGACATGTCCCATAGTACCTCAAACATAGTAGACATCATATAAATATTAGCTATCATTATTATTATTAAATGAGATGACACAAGTAAAGCCCTTTGTTAACCTCAAAGGGACACATAAATGCATTATTATTAAGCTGACCAAGACACTCCTACACACACTCCTACATGAATTAAATTATTAACCAATCCTTTAGTTCTACTCTCTCCCTCTCCAATCAATACTTCATATCCTTACTAGAATAATCTTTCTTTGTAAACTGGTCACTTTATTTTTTTGCTCAAAAAATCTTCAGGGTATTATTATAGCTGACCAAGTAAAACAAAGCTCAAACTTCTGTGCCTGGCATTCTAGGCCTTCTGTAAATGGACTCCAGCTTTCTTTTTCAGACCTTGCATACTTCCATTTTAAGAGTTCCTTTTTGGGGGCAATTAGTTGGTATAGTGGATAGAGTACCAGTCCTGAAGTCAGGAGTACCTGAGTTCAAATCTGACCTCAGACACTTAACACTTCCTGGCTGTATGACCCTGGGCAAGTCACTTAACCCCATGGCCTCAGCAAAAAAAAAAAAAAAAATCCTTTTTTAATTGAACTGGCTTACTGGGCATTCCCAAAGTAGAAATGCTACCCCTTGTCAGCAGACATTGGCACAGACTCTTCCCAAGACAGCATAGGTCACATCACAGCAGTGCCCCAAAAGCCAGCTTAGCCTAGTCTGAAATTTTCAGGGTGAGCATTTATACCTCAGCATGTACTACCAATCAGAATTTGCTTTATTGTTTTACTGATCGTCTGGACTTTAAAAAGTGATGTAGAAAATCTTAATAACACATACGAGACTTAAAAAGCATGTGGTGCATGTGTGTTTCCCCACAGGATTAATTGTTAAATATTTATTAGCACATCTCTGCATGTGTCACAAAATGTAATAACTACTTCTGTTCCCAAGAACAGACAATGAAAATGCTTTTTCTTTGCCCCCCCAACTCATCTTTTTATATTATGGAAATGCTTGTTTTATTACCTAAAATAAAAAATAGGGGGGCAGCTAGGTGGCGCTGGGGTTAGAGCACCAGCCCTGAAGTCAGGAGGACCTGAGTTCAAATTTGGTCTCAGATACTTCCTAGCTGTGTGACCCTGGGCAAGTCACTTAACCCCAATTGCCTCAGCAAAAAATAAATAAATAAATAAAAATAAAATAAAAATAAAGAGATAGGGAAGATATTTTTCTTTTCTTTCTTCCTTGCTTTTTTTTAAAAAAACAATAGCTTTTCATTTTCAAAATATATGCAGATAGTTTTCAACATTTACCCTTGAAAAACCTTGTGTTACAAATTTTTCTCCCTCCTTTCTCTCCCTCCCCTTCCCTAGATAGTAAGCAATCTAATATATGCTAAACAGGGAAGATATTTTTCAATAACTAATTTTGATCCTGGGTTTTACTCAGTGTTTTTTTCTTAAAAAGGATGATGCAATTGGAGGCTGGTAGGAATATCAGAAAATAGCTGGCATTCTAACCAATAACAAAAAAGCATTAATCAAAAACTTCTTTTAAAAAAGAATGAGAACAGGGGCAGCTAGATGGCGCAGTGGATAGAGCACCAGCCCTGAAGTCAGGAGGACCTGAGTTCCAATCTGGTCTCAGACACTTAATACTTCCTAGCTGTGTGACCCTGGGCAAGTCACTTAACCCCAATTGCCTCAGCAAAAAGCAAAAAAAAAAAAAAAAAAAAAAAAAAGAATGAGAACAATCATTTAGCTGTGTCTACCTCTTTGTGACCTCATGAACCATAGCAAGCCAAGCCCTTCTGTCCTCCACTACATCTCAAAGTCTGTCCAAGCCCATGCTCGTTTCTTCTATGTCACTACCTATCCATCCCATTCTCTACCATCCCCTTCCCTTGCCTTCGATCCTTCCCAATATCAAGGTCTTTTCCAATTAGTCCTGTTTTCTTGTTAGGTGGCCAAAGTATTTAAGCTTCAGGTTTAATATTTGACCTTCCAGTGAATAGTCTGAATTAAGTTTCTGAGGCTGGATTTGAACTCCTGGTCAGGTGCAATTTATCCATTAAGCCCCAGCTTCTTAAACTGTGGGGTCGCATAACTGAATGTGGAGGTCACAAAATTGTGATTTATTATCAGTAAATTTTTTATTTGTATACCTGTTTTATATATGCATATAGCCTGAGCCACATAAAAATTTCTCAAGTGAAATGAGTGGAAAAAGTTAAGGAAATCCTTCACTAAGCCACTTGGCTGCCCATGAGGAATTATTATTAGTCCCACTTTACAGTTTTGGCAAACAGAAGGTAAGTGAAACATAGCTGTTATGTCTTAGGTCTTCTTGATTCCAAATCCCATACTCTTTGTGTATTGTGCTATCTAGCTGTTGAACATTCATAGAGATCAAATCCCATCAGTGTTTTTCTATTAAAAATTTAAAATTTTCATTGTAGCTTTTATTTATTTACTTAGTATCAACTAGTAGAAACATTATAATACCTGAAGGAGAATTGTCATAGACTTGTCTGATTCTTGCCTGTGGTCTTAGGCAGCATTCACAGAACAGAATAAAGGAGGTGATAGTCTCTTTGTACTCTGTCCTGCTTAGACTATGCTCACTTTGAGGAACCCTTCATTTTTATTTGTGACAAACTAGAGTACGTTTCTTACAGAGGAGCATGGGAATACAGGATAACATGCCATAGGAAAATCATTTGAAGGAACTAGAGATGTTCATCCTAGAGAAAAGATGGATGGAGGAACCAGAGGGATAGGATATCTGTCCTCAAGTTTTAGAAATTTTGACTGTCATACAGAAGAAAGATTAGATTTGTTTTACTAGTTTTCAGAGGACAGAATGAGGAATAATTGGGTGAAGTAAAGACAAACTAACAATTTTCTGGACGGGCTGAGAGTCAGCTCATACATAGAATAGGAAGGTATGAGGATACAAGCAGTGAGCACGTATCCATGACCCAATCTGGAGGTTCCTCTCTGTATTGAACCAGAATCAAATTCCATCTTGACCATGCTCAAGAAGAGCATTGATTCCACTAGTAACCAATCAATCTCTCTATAAGCATTTAATTAAGTGTTTTCTCTGTTGTAGACACTACCAAGACAAAAGTGAGACAGTTCTCCCAAAACTTCTATCCTTCATCTGAATACTTGTCTCAGCCTCAGTACTGTGCCATAAGTTAGATTTCTTGCCATTGTTTCCACTGTGGCAGTTTTGTCTTAATTAAGTAGACTAAGTTCCTTGAGAGCAAGTCAGATGTAGTTACTTGTCTGTATATTTACCTCCACTGTCCTCTCATTCTTATTTTCTTATTGCTACTTGCCTAGTATTCCTTTCTCTATTCCTTCCTTTCTACTATGGACACAAGGCAGCTTAATACTTTCTTCACAAAATTAAACTGCATCATCTAAGAACTATGACTATTTTCTTTAGATGCCAGAGCTTAGGTGTACCATAAGAATGCTAAAAGGGATCTTTTTCTGATAAATAAGCAAAATGACTGAAATTAAAAAAAAGGAAGAAAGGAATGGGAGTTCATCAGATTATAGATTTAGAGCTAGAAGGAATTGAAGCAATCGAATCCTTTTTATAGACTAAGATAGAATGCTTTCATTTCTATTCACATGCTGTTGAAAGATCATGAAACTATGTGAACTGGGTCCACTACAAATTAAGTTTACATAGTCTCAACATAGCAAGACTATTCTTTTATATCTCCAAATTAATTCAGTACCCCACTCCCCCAAAGCAGTGTTTCCAAACTTTTTCAGCCGTCATCAAGTTTCTCATAATACCTCTCAACTGAAAATATTTCATGGAAACAACTGAGTCCATTCACCAAAAACTCCCCCTTCTAACTCCTCATCTCTCATCACTCAAAAAAAAAATTTTTTTTTCTTCTCTTCTTTTCCTTGTTTTCCTTTTTTACCTCTTCCGCCACTTTCAGCCTGCAGTGGCCTGCACAAGTGCCCTATTTCATTCTATCTCCTTCAGCAAAGGAGTTTGGACCTTAGAGTTACTTCCCCTAGACTAACAATCTCTAAAGGATTAGATAAATATAATTCTAGTCCAGTACCCTCCTCTTTCCAGACAGCAGAGTAGTCAGCCTCTGACCCAACCTCTTGCTCCTTTTCCTAGCAGAAATCAGTCTCTTACCCTTAGGAGATAGGTAGGAGAAAGAGACATTGAAGACATTCTTGTCTCACTATGAGTCATACAACATTCTACATTATACTTAAACGATCACTTGTTAGGGGCAGTTAACAACCAGGTGCAGTGGTTAGAGTACCAGCCCTGAAGTCAGGAGGACCTGAGTTCAAATATGACCTCAGACACTTAACACTTCCTAGCTGTGTGACCCTGGGCAAGTCACTTAACCCCAAATGCCTCAGCAAAATAAAAACCTATCACTTGATCCCATCATGTCTGCTAGCTATAGTCCTGTATCTTTGCTCTCTTTCATAACTAAACTCCTTGAGAAAGTCATCTACAATCAATGCCTTCCCTTCTTTTCCTCTCAATTTTTTCTAAACCTCTTGTAATCTGGCTTCCAAGGTCATCATTCAACTTAAATTGCTCACTCCAAAGTTCCCAGTGATCTCTTAATCTAATCTTAAAAGGCCAAATCTAATGGTCCTTTTTCAGTTTTCATTCTTTACAACCTCTCCATTCTTTGACATTTATTGTCCTCTTCCCCTAGATTCTCTCCTCTCTAGATGATTGTGACATTGCTCTCTTGATTCTCTTCCTATCTGACCATTCTTCCTGTTTTACTAGATCTTCCTCTAAGTCATCCTACTAACAGTGATTATCCTCCAATGATCTACCTTTAGTCCACTTCTCTTTTTATACTAGTTTGTTGCTCTCATCACCTTCCATAGATTAAATTATTTCTATGTAAATGTTTTTGAACCTATTTATCCAGCTCTAAACTCCTCTCTTGACCTCCAGCTTTTTAATGTCAATTGCCTACTGGGTATCTCAAATGGATGTCCTACAGATATCTCTCATTTAAAAAAAATCACTCAATCAGTTTTTTTTAATTTTTATTTTCATCTCCAAATTCTCTCCTTCCCTCATTCCCTCTCTTCCCCATTGAAAAGGCAATAAATATCATATTCGTTATACACATGAAGTCATTCAAAAATATTTCTGCATTAGTCATGTTATGGGAGAAAAACAGCAAGAAAAATCAAGGAAAAAATATGTTTCGGGGCAGCTAGGTGGCGCAGTGAATAGAGCACCAGCCCTGAAGTCAGGAAGACCTGAATTCAAATGTGGCCTCATACACTTAGCATGTCCTAGCTGTGTGACCTTGGGCAAGTCACTTAACCCCAATTGCCTCAGCAAAAAAGAAAAGAAAAAGAAAAGAAAAAATATGCTTCAATCTATATTTCAAGTACTTCAGTTATCTATCTGGAGGTGGATAGCATTTTTTCATCATGAGTCCTTTGGAGCTGTGGTAAATCATTGTATTGGTCAAAATTATTAAATCTTTCACAGTTGATTAGCCTTATAACATTGCTATCAATGTGTCCATTATTCTCCTGGTTCTGCTCACTTTATTTAGCATCAGTTCACATAAATCTTTCCAGATCTTTTTTTTTGAAACCATCCCCTTCATCATTTTTATAGCACAATATTCTGTCACATTCACATGCTAAAACTTGCTTAGCCATTTCTCAACTGATGAACATCTCTTCAGTTTCCACTTCTTTGAAAAGAGCTGATCATTTTTTTAACATATGGGTTCTTTTCCTTTTTCTTTGCTCTCCTTGGAGTACAGAACTAGTAGCAGTATTGATGGATCAAAGGATGTACACAGCTTTAGTCTTTTGAACATAGTTCTATTTTGTCCTCCAGACTGGTTCGACTAGTTCACAGCTCTACCATTTTGTAAACATTTCAAACTCAATAGATCCAAAACAAAACTCATGATCTTTCCTCCCAAATCCTCCCTTCTTCTCAACTTCCCTATTACTGGAAAATATCACCACATCCCCAGTCATGCAAGATCACAAATTCAGTTCTGCTATTCTTTAATGCTCTCATTCCCTATATCCACTCTCTTTCTAAGTCTTGTTGTTTCCACCTTTACAGTATTTCTTGTATATATCCCCTTCTTTTTATTTGCAAAGCCAACATTCTAGTACCCTCATCTCCCCACACCAGGTCATTCTCCACTCAACTGCCAAAGTGATCTTCCTAAAGCATGTCTGACTGCATCAATACTACTGAATAAATGCCAGTGGCTCCCTGTTACTTCCAGGATCAAATATAAAATCCTATGGAATTTTTAAAGCCCTTTACAACCTGGCCCCTTCTTGCCTTTCCAGTTTTCTTACATTTTCCTCCCTTTCGAGGATTTTGCTACATCAGCCTCCTTGCTGTTTTTCATATGTGACATTTCGTTTCCTGACTCCATGCCTTTGCATTAGCTGTTCCTCATGCCTGGAATGCTGTCCCTTTTTATCTCTTTTAAGACTCAGCTCAAATACCATCTACTATAAGAACACTTTCCTAATTCCCCCCCACACACTACTAGTGCCTTTCCATCTGTTCTATATATATCTTATATGTATATAATTGCTTATAATTGTCTCCCCCATTAGACCATGAAGTCTTGAAGGCAGGGACAATATTTTTGCCTTTACTTGTATATCTACTCCCTGGCACATAGTAGGTATCTAATATGAATTCAGTGATAGGGATGATGCTTAATTTGCTCTTTATTCATTCAAATGTGTTTTTACAATAGTCTTATCAATTCAGACTGATGAAGAATATCTGGCTTCAATTCAATTCCTCCAATGAATTAATGAATAGGTATAGTGGATGAAAGCTGTAGAGAGCCAGATTTAGGCTCAATATTAGGAAAGATTTCCCAATAATTAGAGCTGTTTAAAGTTTAAAGTAGAAGTGGTGACTTTCCAGCCCCTGGAGATATTTGAGCAAATACAAGATGGCAACTTGCTTGGGAAATTGTGGAGAAGATTCTTTTTGAGGTACATGTTGAACTAGATGTCATTTTTAGCTCTATAGTTGAAAAATGACATATCCACATGCTTCAGTTTTCCTTGAGGCTGCGGATGCCTGTGCTCCTTCACCAATGAGAAAATGGGGAGGGAAATAGCAGCTGTTCTCCCCCTTCTACCCAGGGGGTGCCTCTGCTGATATGGCCCAGGTTCCTTGGGTTGGAGGAGAGGTAGAAGATAAACTTACCCTTTCTTGATTTGTTTACTTCTCTGTGTCATAGGTCTTTACAGATTAGCCATGACTTTTGACTTTGTCACTGCCAAACTTTGGGTAAAGGAACTCTCTAATTTAAGGGACCATTTCCCAAGTCTCATCTTCTTTTCTACACTTCTTTTCTGCTCCTACTATTATCTCTTCATGAAAACTATGAAAATGATGAGAAGGAAACCAAATGGTGAGAGAAAAAATCTTAGAGAGAGAAAGAGAGAGAGAGAGAGAGAGAGAGAGAGAGAGAGAGAGTGAGTGTGTGTGTGTGTGTGTGTGTGTGTGTGTGTGTGTGTTTTGCTGGGTGAATGTGGAGGGACTTTCCTGCAAACTGACAAAGTATCACTAGAGCATGAAAAGATAATTAAGGTATGTTGCCAGAAAGGGAAAAAAAGCTAAAATTATAGACTAGAAACAATGGCCAGGGGTGGGGTAGATCAGCAGGCAGGTGAGAGCAATGTTTTTGAGTGTGTTTATACAAACAGTGCAAGCAAATTGTTGAAAACCAAGAATAAAGAAAGAAAGAGATTTATTCCCCTACTTGCTTGAAAAGGAGGAAACAGGAGAACCTTGTTTTTTTTTTGTTTTGTTTTTGTTTTGTTTTTTGCTAAGGCAATTGGGGTTAAGTGACTTGCCCAGGGTCACACAGCTAGGACGTGTCTGATACCAGATTTGAACTCAGGTCCTCCTGACTTCAGGGCTGGTGCTCTATCCACTGCGCCACCTAGCTGCCCCTGAACCTTGTTTTTTAAACATAACTCCTTGACTATTGGATCTTGGCCATAGGATCAAATCCAGCCCCTTCAATTCTACAGACGAGCAGAGAGGGTAAGTGCTTCCTGAGGGTCACACACAGCTAATAAACTCCAAAAATAAAAACAGCTAGTACTTAGATTATATACCAGATACTGTGTTAAGCACTTTATAGTTATCTCATTTGTTCCTCATAACACTCCCAAGAGAGAGGTGCAATTATGATCCCTATTTATAGATAAGGAAGCCAAGGCAAACACAGACTTGCTCAGGGTCACACAACTAGTAAGTATTTGAGGCTGGATTTGAACTTATGAAGATGAATCTTCCTGATTGTAGACCCAGCATTCTATCCACTGGGCAATCTAGGTGCCCTCAAAGCTCTGCTGCTTATTATTTGTTTAATCTTGGGTACTTTTTTATGTGTAATTCTTTTAAACATATTTCCATAGTTCTCATTTTGTGCAAGAAAAATCAGATTAAAAGGGAAAAAACACAAGAAGTATGTGTGTGGGGGGGAAGCAAACAAAGAAAAACAATAAAAAGGTGAAAATATTAAGCTTGGATTCACATTCAGTTTCCATAATTCTCTCTCTGGATGTGGATAGTGTTTTCCATTTGGGTACTTCTTTAGGACTCAGTTTCCTCATCTATGAAATGGGGAGGGGAAGAAAAGGCACTAAATGCCCTTTTCAGGTTTAATTCTATGATCATAAAGGAAATATGGAAAGGTTTGCTCCTGTATCCTCTCATATCTTCAGTTTCTCTATTGGCTCCTCTCCCCATTCCTTCAAATATGGCCCCAAGTTTAGGAGGAAAAAAAATCTTCCCTTCATTGCTTCCTGTCTCTCCCTTTGCCAATCCACTTTACAAGCTGCCATCCAATTAATCTTCCTAAAAGAGAAAACAAAACATCCTGCTTTTTTCATTCGCCATACCCTGGCTCAAAAGGCTCCAATGATTCTCCTTTGCTGAGAAAACAAAGCGCAAACTTATTTGTCCAATAGTCCAGACTAACTTGTAACCCAAGGTTCCATCCTCTTTTATCTCACATTATATCTCAAACAGGTTCAACCAAAATGATCAAGAGATTACTGAGAGAGGGCAGGTGGGATAGTAGGAAAAGTCTTGGAGGAAGAGGGGAAGATGGGAAACTCAGGTCTGAGGATTTGAATTCAAATTCTGCCTTTTTTTGCTTATTGATTGTGAATTTGAGCAAATCCCTTCTCTGGGACTCAATCTCCTCAACTGTAAAAGTAGAGAATTGGATGAGATATTCTCTGAGGTCTCTTTCATCTCTAAATCTATTGAACTGGTCCCCCATATGCATATTTCTTTAGAAGTCCTACTTTTGCTTTTCTCCAACCCTCCGTCTAAAAAGTCCTTTCTGCTCTTTTTCCTAAATTCTCTCCCTTAAATCAATTAATCAAACAAAATCATAGTTTACCTTCTTCTTTATTATAACAGGTCATACTTAATTTCTCTTTACAACTGAAAAGTATTTATGTAGAATGCTAAAACTGGAATCAATAGAAGTGCTATGGATTCTTTTCTACTAGAGTGTACCTTGTCTTATCTTTGTGTAGCAGGGGTTGTATTGAAACACACTGGGAAGCACATATGGGAACAAGCTGGTCTGGGGCTATCCTTTGGAGCATACACAAGGCTGAACTGAGCTTCTTTAGCCAATTTCAGTACTGAAGGACTTCTGCTTTGGAATAATGAAGAAATCCTTTTATTAGTCTCTTGGCTCCCATGGTGGGTGGACCATATATTTTCTTCTACTTTATAGCTTTTGTATTTTTATTTAATTAATCAATGAATCAATCAACAGGTATTTATTAAGTACATACTGCATGCCAAGTACTATGTACTGAAGTATATTGAAGATAGAGAGACAGAAGTAAAATATAAAACAGTTCCTACCTTCAAGGATCTTATATTTGAATGGGAAAAACAAGATATACATATGTAAATATAAACAGAATATACCAAAAATGAATTCAGGCAAGACTGGAGAGTAATCACGCAAAGAGCTAAGAGGATCAGGAAAAGTTTCATATAAAAGATGGCACTTGAGACTTGAAGAAAACCAGGGATTCCAAAAATAGAGGTGAGGAGGGAATAAATTGCAGCAATAGGGGACAATGATGGGAAATGGAGCATCCTTTATATGGAACTATAAATAGGACAGTATGAATAGCTCATAGAGTATCTGAATGAGAGAAATAAGTAAAAAGATTAGAAAAGAAGGAAGGATACAGATCATGAAGAGATTTGAGTACCACACAGAAGTTTGTAGCTAATAGTAGAGGTAATAAACTGAAGTTTATTGAATAAGGATTATGGATTATTATTTATCATAGGTTAATATTGTTTGAACCTAGCTTTATGTGGCTAGAAAATTATCTAAGCCCCAAAACTTAATATAGAAGTCAGGTTGATCTCAGATGCTCCAGGGAAGTTAAGGTTGTGGAATGCTTAGATCCCACCCAATGCTTTTATTGAGTCCCCTCAGGTCTTATTTTAGATCTATCCAAAGTATATATTTTGGATTCCCCAGAGTAGACTGACTGGTAGATTATCTGCTCATATGGCATTTTTGATGAGATCAGAAGCCATATGGATAAAGATTGAGAGGAGAGAGAGGGGAAAGGAAGTTGGAGGCAGTGAGTGTGAACTGTTTTTTCAAGGAATTTAGTAGCTACAAAAAAAAAAAAAAAAAAAAAAAGGAAAAGCACAAGATGAGAGAAGAGGTAGTAGGATCTAATGATAGCTTTTTCAGGGGAAGGAAATACTTGGTCCTGTTTGTAGACAGCAGGGAAAGAACAAGTAAACATGGAGAAATGAAGATTGATAATTAACCACAGGACTGACTGAAATAGTCCTTTATGTCCTACCAGTAACTTACATACCTCAAGATCAGGAATTGTATTCTTCCTGTGCTCTTTCTCATTGTGGAGAGGCCAAAGTTGTTGGATGGTCAAGATTATAAGAGTTTTATATTTTTTTCTTACAATGCACCCTCTTCCATCCCTCATCCCCAGCTCTAGTGCATCTAAATGCTACAAATCAAACACTACAAATCAAAGCCAATGGTTTCTTATTTCCAAGTCCATTAGCGCTCAAGGCTAATGATTGAATATGCCTTTCACCTTCAGACCCAAGGATAGATGGCCCTACAAGAGGTGACAGATTCCTCTGTGTCTTTGTTGTGTCTCACCAGAATGGGGTCATGTTTCACTAACAGCATCCCTTTGACCATGCCTTCTTGTTTTTGTATTTTGGTTCTTTATGGGGCTCAGAATTTTCCACCTCCATCAAAATTAGTACCCTGACTATATGAGGATTAATTCTGATGGACATGGCTCTCTTCAACAATGAAATGTTTCAAACCACCTCCAATTGTTCACTGAAGAAAGCCATATACACCCAGAGAGGGATGTGAAATGTGGACCACAACATAACATTCTCATACTCCTTGATTGATGTTTGCTTACATTGTGTTTCCTTTATCTGATATATTTTTTGTGTAGATAAGATTTTTCTTGCACAACAATGATAAGTTTGGAAATATGTATACATATATTCGATTTGTCAAGTATTTTAACATAATTAACATGTAGTGGATATCCTGCCATCTAGGGGAGGGGTGGGGAGTTGGGGGGGAAAATTTGTAACAGAAAGCTATGTAAGGGTTATTGTTGAAGAATTACCCACACATATGTTATGCAAATAAAATAAAATTTAAAAAAAAATTAGTACCCTGAAAAAGGAGAGAAACATGGTCCCTGGGAAAGAACTTCAGATGTGGAGTAAGAAGACCAGTGCTCATATCCTCCCCTTAGCCCTCTTGCTACTTGATGACCTTGAACAACAGGTGTTCAGGGGAGATTAGTTCTTCTGGTGTGAGGGCTGCCTAGCCCTTTTCAGGGACCTTTGATGTCCACCCACTGTCCAACTCTCACCTTTGGCTCCAAGAAGCTGTAGCATGTACAGCAGTCACACTCTAGTGAACCATTTTGGAAGATGAACCAAGCAAGGTTCAAGGTAACCAACCCAACTCAAGCCCATCCATGAGTTAAGGGGGAGTCTAGCCCAAACATGCTAAGAATTCCCCCTCCTGAATGGGCAGATGACAACAACTTGTTCCAGTGGCCATGAAGGCAGCTGAAATAGGTGCTGGGATGCACTTAGAGCTTGGTCAGACATCGAAGATGTCCAAGTCATCCATTGCATCCTGAGCCATCACCAGTCATCTTGACTTTTGCCCCGCTATTGGACTCTGATGATTCTGTAAGACAATAAAGTCAATGATCTTCCCACAATCCTGCTTCACTTAAATACAATTTATGCTCAAGTCAAGAGACATCATTCATATCATTTTACCATTTTTATCTACAAAATCTGTGGTGACAGGCAAGTGATGAGGCAGCAGATTCACTGTAGGATATAGAATCATCTCACTGAACTGAAATAACAATGGGGTTTGGAAACCCCCTGGGTGTTTAAGTAGCCTTTTTTTTCCTTTTTCAATGGTATTTTATTTCTCCAAATACATGTAAAGATAGTTTTCAACATTCATTTTTGTAAAACTTTGTGTTCTAAATTTTCTCCCTTCTTCTTTTATTTTCTCCCTCCCTAAAACAGCAAGTAATCTGATATAGGTTAAATATGTACAATCCTTTTAAATATTTCCATATTGGAGCAGCATTTTTATTTTGTTTTGTTTTGTTAATTAAAGCTTTTTATTTTCAATATATATACATGGATAATTTTCAATATTCACCCTTACAAAACCTTGTGTTCTGATTTTTTCCCTCCATTCTCTCATCCCCTCCCCTAAATGACAAATGATCCAATATGTGTTAAATATACACAATCCTTCTATATATATATATTTCCACAAATATCATGTAGAGCAGCATTTTTTTTAAATTTTATTTTATTTGCATAACATATGTGTGGGTAATTCTTCAACAATAACCCTTACATAGCTTTATGTTACAAATTTTTCCCCCCAACTCCCCACCCCTCCCCTAGATGGCAGGATATCCACTACATGTTAATTATGTTAAAATATTGGCAAATCAAATATATGTATACATATTTCCAAACTTATCATTGTTGTGCAAGAAAAATCTTATCTACACAAACGATATATCAGATAAAGGAAACACAATGTAAGCAAACATCAGTCAAGGAGTATGAGAATGTTATGTTGTGGTCCACATTCCGCATCCCTCTCTCTGGGTGTATATGGCTTTCTTCAGTGAACAATTGGAAGTGGTTTGAAACATTTCATTGTTGAAGAGAGCTATGTCCATCGGAATTAATCGTCATATAGTACTGTTGTTGCCGTGTATAATGATCTCCTGGTTCTGCGCAGAGCAGCATTTTTAAAAGAACCACATTGCTCACCTCCTGGCATAAAGGTGCCTTAAAAATTGTCTGCTTCATTCAATCCCAGCCTGCTTTCCATATCAGGCTTTTCTGAGTTAAAACACAAAAAATGTACAAAAACACCTACAAAGATGATCCATTCATCATTGGTACGTGTGCACACATTATGGACAACACAGAATCTAGTAGATCTGAAAGAAAAATGATTCTTGATATAAGAGAATTCAGCAGGTATTGCATCCAAATAGAAGTCCTGAATGAAACAAGGCTGGCAAATGAAAAGCCAGTTACAAAGTCAAAGCTGGATACAGGGTTTTTGTTTTTTTTTTTGTTTTGGGGCTGCAGTAATAGAAAGCACTATCATGTTTGCTGCCTGACAACTCTAACTGCAACACTATTTTTTTTTTCTGAGTTAAGTGACTTGCTCAGGGTCACACAGCTAGGAAGTATTAAGTGTCTGAGACCTGGATTTGAACTCGGGTTCTGTTGACTTCAGGGCTGGTGTTCTATCCAAGTGCCATCTAGCTGCCCCTTGCCTGCCAACTCTACAAGAAATACCAAGAGCAGAACAGAGGCCTGTCCATAATATTTGTCAATCTGTTATGGGGGCTAGTGAAAGATCATAGAAAAATGTGGTTGCTCAGAGATGTTCATCGGGATTGTATTCCAGTTTCACAACAGCATGCTTGTGTGGATTCTGGATAATGGATGATGCTCTTGCACTTTCCAAGTAAATTGATGCAAAGTCAAGCTATGTGCTTGTTCTATTCTTTTTGGATTAGTATTTTCAGCACTATTGTTGGATGCTTTCAACAAGGATGAAAACAGCTTCAAGGTCAGCTATTCCACTGACCGTAAATTATTTAACTTAAAAAGATTACAAGTTAAGACTAAAGCAGAAGGAGAGTTGGTGCTGATTTTTTGTTATAGATGATTATGCACTGACTGGCTGAGATCCCACAGAGAATGGATTGAATCTCTGTTGCTCGTGCTAATTTTGGTTTGACAATTAACACTGAGAAAACAGAGGTTCTCCACCAAACAGCTCCTTCATACCATCCATATGTAATATCATTGGTTATAGCCAATGGGAAAATTTCAAATGTTGTGCATAAATTCAATTACCTTGACAGTATACTTTTTAGGGATGTCCCTAAAGGTTGATTGATGTTCACTTTGCCAAAGCTAGCTCAGTGTTTGGAAGACTCCAAAGGAAAGTGTGGGACAGAAGTATTAGACCGTCTGTTTAACAAATGGAAGTTGTGCAGAACTGTTGGGCTGACTTCAAAAACACAGACAATTATGTCTGGGAAACTTGGATAATCAATCAATGACATATCAGGAAATTGAATTGCTTCCATTTGAATTGGATTGGGAAGGTTCTAAAGATCACCTGGCAAGATAAGAGACTGAACACTGAAGTCAGCTGAACTTCCAAGCACTCAAACTCTACACCAGAGAATACAACTTTGATATAATGGGCATATTGTTCAAAAACCAAAAGATTATTTTACGAAGAACTCATCTAAGGCAGGTGCTCACATAGAGGTCAGAAGAAAGTGATAAAAGTGCATTCTCAAAGATTTTCTGAAGAACTTTGGAATCAATTGCGTGACATAGGAAACACTGACACAGAACTGTCTAGCATGGAGTGCTCTATGAGTGAAATAGAATTGTAATAGCTTAAAAGAAATGTGAGATTATATCCATCTATAACGTAAAATAATCTTTTGGTTTTTGAACAATATGCCCATTATATCAAAGTTGTATTCTCTGGTGTAGAGTTTGAGTGCTTGGAAGTTCAGCTGACTTCAGTGTTCAGTCTCTTATCTTGCCAGGTGATCTTTAGAACCTTCCCAATCCAATTCAAATGGAAGCAATTCAATTTCCTGATATGTCATTGATTGATTATCCAAGTTTCCCAGACATAAAAAAAAATGAGTAGAAGCATCTCTACTCCAAATGTTCATATGGACTAATTTATGCCCAACCTAGGCTAGAGTACAATTGTGGTTCCGAGTTCATATTGGTGTGATTGGTCACAGTCAGACACGCTATTTTGACCCTTATGCTATTTTGTCATTTTGGTCTTCTTTGATCATGAAGGACAATAACCAATTCATCTGGACCTCCCTTTCTTCATTTATAAAATGAAACGCTCATTCCAGAAGGAGTTCTTGAAGTCCTAAATCTTTGTTTTGGTTTAGGTTATAGAAAAAGAGAACTATGTTTAAAAAATAATAACAATAACCAAATAACAATTACAACCAAGGACTGCAGGCAATTAAAAATAAGGCCTTGTTTGACATCATTTCCATTAGTTAAGTTTTAAAAAAGAGAGAGAAAAAGCTTTAAAATTAAAAAAAAAAAAGGGAGGCAATTAGATGGCGCAGTGGATAGAGCACCAGCCCTAAAGTCAGGAGGAGTTTATTTGATCTGAGTTCAAATTTGATCTCAGACACTTAATACTTCCTAGCTGTGTGACCCTGGGCAAGTCACTTAATCCCAATTGCCTCAGCAAAAAAAAAAAAAAAAAATTTCTGGAAAAAAAAAAGAGCCCTAAGTTTGGCCACAGCAAGTTCCTAAAAGATGGACGAGCAAATTCCTGGGATTTCACAACTCTGGGAAGAATCCTTGGAGAAAAATAGGAATACTGCTTCTTTTTTTCTGCCTTGAAGTGATATGTTTCAATATATAATTGGTTTTCACATGTATCTTATTTTTTGCATTTAAAAGATTATTTTGAAGTTTCCATGGGCTTTAGCAGTTTGCCACTAGAATCCATGGTGGGAAAAAAATGGTTAAAATGCCTTAGACCAGAGCAAGACTGAGATACACATTTCCAGACATGGCCACTATGTTGATTTGTTTTGCTTGGCTATATTTATGTGTTACAAAGGAAGACTTCTATTTGGGTTTGGGAGAGCGGAGTTGGTGGGTAATGATAAAGATACAAAAAGAAAGAAAAATGAATCAATGAAACATTTAAAAATACACAGAAAAGAACAGAAGGAAGTTCATAAGGGTTTGCAGTCAAGCACAACAGTTACATAACTATGAGTTATTAAATTTAATTATGCTAATTTTTAAAAAGCAAACTGAAACACAAATTTCAATTTCATATGTTATCCTCTTTCTTGTTCTTTTTAATATATTGAAATGTTCTAGTTTTTTAAGATCCCATCAAGATAATTCATTTTAAAAAGAAACAGAAAAACTCAATAATTAAAATAATATATATATTTTAGTCTATACCACTATGAATTGAGCCAAGTCTGAATGGTCTTAACCACCATGCCAGCCTTATCCTACCCTGCCTCTGAAGAAATCTCAGTTCCTTAAATTTGCAGACCATTCCCAATGAATTCATTAAGACTTTTGTGTACTCCAAGAATAGATTTTTTTCTTTCCCCAAAAATATTCTTCCCAAACTTAGAATCTGGTGTTTTAACTAAACATAACATAACAAATAGAAAATTGGCCTCAAAATCCAGGAGATCTGGATTAAAATTCTACCTCTGATTAGCTGTCTGTCCTTTGGCCAATCACTTTAGCTTTCAGTATTTTAAATAACTCTAAGACAGAGATGTCAAACATGACCTGGGGTTTCTAAGTTAATGGTGTCAAATTCAAATATAAAGTTTCCCTCATGCTGTATATTGACATAGAAAAAATATATATTAATGTTATCTGTTTTATTTTTATTTATTTTGTGAAAGTTTACCAGGAGATCATCATACACAGCAACAACAGTATTACATGATGATCAATTCTGATGGACATGGCTCTCTGCAACAAAGAATTGTCTCAAACCAGTTCCAATTGTTCACAGAAGAAAACCATATACACCCAGAGAGAGGGATATGAAATGTGGACCACAACGTAACATTCTCATGATCTCTATTGACATCTGCTTGCATTGTGTTGCCTTTCTCTGATTCTTTTTTTTTCTCTTATAGATAGGATGTTTCTTGCATAACTTCTCAAGCATTTCAACATTATTAACATGTAGTGGACTTCCTGCCATCTAGGGGAGGGGAGGGGACTGGGGGTAAAATTTGTAATGGAAAGCTTTGTAAAGACCAATGTTGGGGGACTACCCATACATATGTTATACAAATAAAAAGCTTTAATAAAAAAAAGCTAAAAAAAAAAGAAAGTTTACCATTTTAATCTGATTTGTCCTTCTTAGTAAGGCTTATTGGGTTCTCCTTTCTGTTGGAGCTTTTAGAAGATAATATGGAGGGAGGGTGCAGACTTGCATTGGTAGAGGGACTTTCCTCATGTGAGAGTTCACTAATACCAATAATTAAGAACACAGATCCCAATCCCTATCCTAGTGTAATGGGAATGAGAGCCCAGTTCTTATAAGGACGTGCAGGATGCTCAGCCTGGTGCAAAGGGTGGACTTTGGAACTGGGGAAAGTCTGGTCTGCTAACCACATGATGACAAAAAATGATTTTTAAGTGACTGCTGATCTGAAATGGGGTGTGCCTACAGAAGGCACTAACAGACCAAAGCAGAGAGATCCACTCTCTTTCCTGGATGGTTGTGTTTGTTCTAGTGAAAAGTCAAAGAGTGCTGTCAAATTTATGGGTGGGCAGAAAACCATTAACCACATGTCCTTTCTATTACTTCTGTGTCTCTGGTACGTGCTCTTTTCCTGGCTTAGGTGAGAGGGTTCCCAGAGAAAAATTACTAGGCTAAGCACCAGCCCTGAAGTCAGGAGGACTTGGGTTCAAATCTGGTCTCAGACACTTAACATTTCCTAGCTGTGTCACCTTGGGCAAGTCATTTAACCCCAGTTGCCTCAGCAAAAAAGGCAAAAAAAAAATTACTAAACTAGAACCTTGTGGGCTTCAAAGGGGGAACAGCAGGATTTCAGGACTGGGTACAGGATGCCAAAATTGTCAAGAGTCAATCCTGGTAAGGAGGAAAGCCCTGAGTGCTCTGCTTGACTCAAGCTAGTAGTGGAACAACTGGAAGATGCTGATTTCTTTCTTTCTTTCTTTTTTTTTTTTTTTTTTGCTGAGGCAATTGGGGTTAAGTGACTTGCCCAGGGTCACACAGCTAGGAAGTGTCTGAGACCAGATTTGAACTCAGGTCTTCCTGACTTCAGGGCTGGTGCTCTAACCACTGCGCCACCTAGCTGCCCCAGATGCTGATTTCTGTATGCAAGGAAATAACTGTGTCCACATTTGGAAGTGAATTGGGGAGTTGGAGGGAGGAAAATGCTTTGTAGTGACCACTTTAAATTTGAGCCCATGGGCATGGACCACAATTCCACCGAATGAGAAATGATGGGTAAAGTCAATCCTTATTAAAATCCATTGAGGAGACAAGTATAGAAGACCAGAGAAAGAAATAGAATAATCCTACCAAAAAATTCACATCCTCTACCCCAGGTAAGAATATTTATCTGGTGGTATAATAATACAGAAACCCAGTTCTAGCTAAATCAGCATGAATGCCCAATGTGTTAATGAATGCTACTTAACAATCATATTAGCTGACATGACTTGCTTAAGTGTTTATAAAACATTTTGTATACATGATTTCATTTGTTCTTTATTATATCTCTGAGAGATTGCTATAAAGGAAGTATTATCATTATTTTGCAGATAAATAGGTTATTATTTGCAATGTCTGCTAGGTCAAGTTGTCTCTTTGTTGAAAACTGTAAGAATAAGACTGAAAACAGGTGAGTTTATTCCATCCTGGACTACTTTTCCCATTGGAGAAGGGGTCAAAGTAAAAACAAAGAAGACATGACCCTTTGCCATATGGCTTCTTCCTCTGATTGGCTGGTCCCTCCCAGAGCCTACATTTTTAACTAGGAGGCCCAGGCCAACCATGTTTTATTTCTCTCCCCTCTCAATCCAAACTCAGCTCCAAAGGATTTTTTTTTCAGTCATTCCTCCCACTCCTACCTCTTTTCAGCTCCCTTGTATATGTTGTCTTCCCCTACTAGAATGGGGGCTCTTTCAGAGCAGGTAATGAATATTTTTGTTTCTGTTTTTATTAATATTGCCAAAGTATAGCACACTGTGGCACACAGCTAGTGCTTAATAAATGTTTGTTGACTTGAATTATGGAATTGTGCAGTCTCCAATCCTCTCTGTAGTAAAAGCTGTGTCTCTTTTTGCACAATGATCATATTAAAGAAACATGGCTAATTCAAGCCCTACCAACCAATGAAAAACTACCTTTTTTTCTGAATATACCAATTTTTCCAGTTAATGGCCTCAGTTCTGTACTTATTTTTTTAAAATGTGTTATCTTTTGTTTTGCTCCATTTCAGAATACAATTCTTTCTTCCCTAGACAGAAAATGTTTATTATGTTTTATGTTCTAAGCACTGTACTAAGCTCTAAAAATAGAAAGAAAGGCAAAAGACAGTCTCTGACTTCAATGAGCTCAATCCAACCAGAGAAAATATCCTATGAACAAAATGAAGATTTGAAGCTGGGAAATGATGAAGTAGCTATTTTAGACCTCTTGCAGGTCTACTCTTTATCTTATTCAGTGAGGGGCAAGGAGTATTCAGTAGTCTATTTGAGTCTCAATTAGGCACATTAGAAGCATAAAATGAGTCTCAAAGTTGATGTCATCTTGCAGGAAGATGAGTTTCCTAGATCTGCTTATTTCGCTCAGCATCAATTCATGTAAATCTTTCCCAAAATCAGCCTGTTCATCATTTTTTAAATAAAACAATAATATTCCATTACTTTTATATACCATAGTTTATTCAGTCATTCCCCAACTGAAAGGCATTTATTCATTTTTCAATTCTTTGCCACTACAAAAAGAGCTATTACAAACATTTTTTTGTACATATGAGGCCTCTCTCCTCTTTTATGATTTCTTTGGGATACAGACCCATTAATGGCATTGCTGGGTCAAAGGATATACACAATTTTATAGCACTTTGGGAATAGAAACACTTTAAAAATTTTTTTAAATTATGTTTTTTCAATCAAAGAAAGTCAGCCTTCTCTCCCTTCCACTTACTCATCCACCCACCTACTTGGAAAGTAAGAAAAAGAAAATCTTTTATTATATGTAAAATTAATATTCTCCTTGACTAAATCCAAAAAAAAAAATATGTCTCAATCTGCTACTTTGAATCAATATTCTCTATCCAGAAGTAGAAGGTGCTGAAGAAGTCGATAAACTGTGTGCTGTAAGTGTTTGGAGGAAATACCTGCTCACTGGAAAACTGGCTTCGGAGTTCAGCTAAATATAACTACAGAGTTATGTTAAGGAGAGTCTCCCAAGCTATATTTTATTATCTTCTATACTGTCGATAAAGAAATAAATCTGACTGATTATTTCTAGGAAAAGGACTTCACTAACTTAAAGATATCCTTGTTCCATCAGGCTATTCCAGAAAGATTAACTTAAATATATATATATTTTCTACCGGAACAAACTTTATCTTTAGCAACCTCTGAGACCTCAAACTGGAAATTCTATCACATTCAAGAGGTGAATTTTGTCAATCCTTTTCCCAGGCCAAGATTTTTGATCTCTATAATTATACAATATCTGGTTTGAGCATTGTGGTGTGGTTGTTTCTATTTACATTGTTCCAGTCATCATGTATAGTATTTTCCTCGTTCTTTTAACTATATTCAACATCAGTCCAAATATGACTTCATCATTTATTTTTATATTTATTATTTATTATATTTATATTATTACAATATAAACAATTATTATCATAAAGCAATTAGGCTTGATGGTAAGTGCTGGCAATACAAAAAGAAGCAAAATTCAGTTCTTATCCTCAAGGAGTTTACAATCAAATGAAAAAGACAATATATAAACATACATATGCACAACCTATGTACAGAATAAATAGGAAATTATTAATAGAAGGAAAGCACTAGAGTTATGAGGGCTGAGAACACCAAATATCTGAAAATGATAAATAATATTTATCTAAAACCATCAACAAGCATTTTTTGTAATAGGGATAAATTAGGTGAAACAAGAATGCCCATTATCATCTCTATTATTGAATATTATACTAGAAATGTAAGCTATAGCAATAAGAAAAAAAAGAAAGTTGAAAGAATTAGAATAGGCAATGCAATAGTTGGAAAATCCTAAAGATTCAACTAAAATTGAATGAATATAAATCATCACCATCTCTATATGTCATGGACAAAATCCAGCAGAAAGAGAGAAAGAGAAATTCCATTTAAAATAACTGTAACTAATATAAAATACTTGGGAATCTACCTGCCAAGATAAACCCAGGAAATAAATGAACAAAATTATAAAACATTTTTCACACAAACAAGATCAAATCCAAACAACTGGAAAAATACAAATTGCTAATGGGAGGCCAAGCTAGTATAATAAAAGTGATAATTCCATCTAATCTATTTATTCAGTGCCACACCAATCAAACTATAAAAAATTATTTTACAGATCTAGGAAAAATAATAACAAAATTCATCTGAAAGAACAAAAGGACAAGGATGTCAAAAGAATCAATGAAAAAAAAGTGAAGGAAGATAATCTAGTCATATCAGATCCCAACTACATTATTAAGCAGTAATTAATCTGATAATGGCTAAGAAAGCAAGTGGTTGTTCAGTAGAATAGATTAGGTACATATCACATTATAGTAAATAAACATAATAACCTATCATATGATAATTTTTTTAAAAATATGGAATAAAACCAGCAGTTTTGCTGGAAAAAGTAGAAACCATCATGGTGGAAAGTAGGTATAGACTAATATCTCAAACCTTATATTAAAATAAAATCAAAATGGGTACATGATTTACACATAAATAAAAATGACACCATAAGCAAATTAGGAGAGCATGGAATTGTTTGCCAGATCTGTAGATAACAATTTAGAACCAAAGAAAATATAGAGGGCATTACAAAAATGCAAAATAGGTCATTTTAATTATATAAAATTTAAAAGGTTTTGTACAAACAAAACCAATCCAACCAAAATTAAATTTAAGGAAAGCAGAAAACTGGGGTAGGGACAGGGGGAGAGAGGGGATTTGCAACAAATATTTTTGATAAAGGACTCATTTCTCAAAAACATAGAGAATTGAATCAAATGTATAAAAATACAAGTCATTCCCCAATTGATAAATGCTCAAAGGATATGAACAGGAAGGTTTCTTTTTTTTAATTAAAACTTTTTATTTTAAAAACATATGCATAGATAATTTTCAACATTCACCCTTGCAAAACCTTATATCCCAACTTTTTTCCCCGCCCTTTCTTCTACCACCTCCCCTAAATGGCAAGTTATTCAATATATGTTAAACATGTTCAATGTTTCCATATTTATCATGCTGCAAAAGAAAAATCAGATCAAAAAGGAAAAAATGAGAAAGAAAACAAAATGCAAGCAAACAACAAAAAAGTGAAAATGCTATGTTGTGATCCACATTCAGTTCCCACAGTTCTTTCTGGGTGTAGATGGCTCTCTTCATCCCAAGATCATTGGAACTGGTCTGAATCATCTCATGATTGAAAAGAACCACATCCACCAGAATGGATCATCATATAATTTTGTTGTGGTGGTATATAATGATCTCCTGGTTCTGCTCATTTCACTCAGCATCAGTTCATGCAAGTCTCTCCAGGTCTCTCTGAAATCATCCTGCTGATCATTTCTTACAGAACAATAATATTCCATGACATTCATATACCATAATTTATTCAGCCATTCTCCAATTAATGGGCATCCATTCAGTTTCCAGTTTCTAGCCACTACTAAAAGAGCTGCCACAAACATTTTTGCACATGTGGGTCCTTTTTCCTTTTTTATGATCTTTTTGGGATTCAGACTCAGTAGCGACACTGCTGGATCAAAGGGTATGTACAGTTTGATAGCCTTTTGGGCATAATTCTAAATTGCTCTCCAGAATGGTTGGATCATGAACAGGAAGTTTTCTTTTTTTTTCTTTTTATTAAAGCTTTTTATTCACAAAACATATGCATGGGTAATTTTTCAACTTTGACCCTTGCAAAACTTTCTGTTCCAAATTTTCCCCTCCTTCCCTCCATCCTCTCCCCTAGCTGACATGTGATCTAATACATGTTATATACGTTAAATATATGTTAAATTCAATATATGTATACATATTTATACAGTTATCTTTCTGCACAAAAAAATCAGATCAAGCAGGAAGGGGAAAAAAAAAACCTGAGAAAGAAAACAAAATGCAAGCAAACAACAGAAAGAGTGAAAATGCTATGTTGAGATCCACACTCAGTTCCCACAGGCCTCTCCCTGGGTGTATATGGCTTTCTTCATCACTGAACAATTGGAACTGGTTTAAATCATCTCACTGTTGAGGAGAACCATATCCATCAGAATTGATCATCATATAGTCTTGTTGTTGCTGTGTATAATGATCTCCTGGTTCTGCTCATTTCACTCAGCATCAGTTCATGCAAGTTTCTCCAGGCCTCTCTGAAATCATCCCGCTGGTCGTTTCTTACAGAACAATAATATTCCAAGACATTCATATACCATAATTTATTCAGCCATTCTCCAATTGATGGGCATCCATTCAGTTTCCAGTTTGTAGCCACTACAAAAAGGGCTGCCACAAACATTCTTGCACATGTGGGGCCCTTTCCTTTCTTTATGATTTCTTTGGGATATAAGCCCAATAGAAACACTGCTGGGTCAAAGGGTATGCACAGTTTGATAACTTGCTGGGTCAAAAGTTATTCACAGTTTGATAACTTTTTGAGGAAGTTTTCAAAGAAATCAAAGCTATCTATAGTCATATGGAAAAAATGATCTAAATCCGTATCGATTAGAGAAATGAAAATTAAAACAATTCTCAGGTACCACCTTATACCTATAAGATTGGCTAATACGACAAAAAGTAAAATGATAAATATTGAAGCAGATGAAGGAAAACTGGGGTACTAATGCATTGTTGGTGGAGCCGTGAACTGATAAGCTATAAAACTCTGCATACTCTTTGATCCAACAATTCCACTGCTAGATATTATATCAAAGACATCCCACAAAAAAGGGAGGTTCTAGATACAACTGTGATGGATAAGAATTGGAAATCAAGAGGATGCTCATCAATTGGGGGAATGGCTAAACAACCTGTGGTATATGATTGTAATGGCATATTATTGTGCTATAAGAAATGACAAGCAGGAGATTTAAAAAAAAACCTGGAAAGACTTATGAATTGATGTAAAATAAAGTGAGCTGAACCAGAATATTGTACACAGCAATATTGTTTGATGAAAAACTCTGAATGACTTCATCATCAGATCTTTGAACTGTCCATTAGTGACTGCATTGATGAGCGTTCCTTGTCCTTCATTTTACTTGGAGAGTATGGACATGTCTTAGGTGTCCTTATGCTTGGGAGGGTAGGGTTGTCCATAAAACTAGAGCTAGACTAGAAGGAGCCTAAGAAGCCAAGAGTCCAACTTCCTCATGTTCTACGAAAGGATACAGGTCCAGAGAGGGTAGGAAAGACATTTCCCCAAGGTCATCCAGGTAGTGATTGAAACAGGAAGGAAGGAAACAAAGGAGTCATTAAAGGGGCCAGCATTGTGTCAGAGCACTTGACAAACATTTTCTCATTTGATTGATCCTTATAGTAATATTGGGTGATGGGTGCTATTATGATCCCCATTTTACAGATAAGTAACCTGAGGCAGCCAGAGGTTAAATTAATCTGCCCAGGGTCACACAGCTCAGAAGTATTTGAGGCTGCATTTGAACTCAGGTCTTCTTGACTCCAGACCCAATATTCTATCCATTGCAATATCTAAGATTCAAAGCCTGATTATTTTAGTACAAATACAGCTCTTCCCTATAAACCAATAAAAGTGAGTCTCCCTCAAGTTAATAACATCTCACCAACATCACTGGAGAGTTAGGTGGTTTAATTTAGAGATTTACAGGAGAAAGGCTTTTGGTTTAAAAAAAAAAAAGGCGATGCATACAAAAAGAATGTAAAGTACTGAGTTCAAACTGTATTTCCTTTCAAGGTAGTTTAAAATTGGCTTTGTATTTGTTTGGTTTTTTGGGGAGGGGAAGATAGTCATTTTACTTTTTAGAGTTTGTCTTTCACTTCCATGGAAAGGGTGGTTTTGCAACCTAGTGGGTAGGCCTTGACTGCACTCACAAGTACGGAAGGATCAAAGAGGCAAACACCTGGGCAGCTGAGAAGCTGGAAGCAGGGCTATTGACTTCCCTCACTTGTTCTTTCCTGGGTGTCTCTTCAATAAACACCTAAAGTTGCAGGATTGGGTCTTAGGATGGGGAGGAGAGCCAGCCTTGAAAAACAAAGCCAGACCTGGGGAAGAGACTATTTAGCACTTTAAAAGGAAACTCTGGGCTTGGTGCTATTATTTGGTTGAAATGGTAACAGGAACTTTGAATAGAAATTATAAATAAGTTCAAAGTACAGTCATCCAGTCACTCTAACACCACAACATGTAGGCCCTTTTCTTTTTGGGGGGAGAAAGGGTTTGTTTTATATTCCCAACCCTTGGTGCAATGCCTGGCACACAGTAATAAATGCTAGCTGATTATCTTAGCCAAGTGTCTGATAAGATAGCAGCCACTGACTTATGTCTTACATGCTGTATTTGCGCTTAACTATTAAAGAAGAATTCTCCAAAGATTGTCTTCTATTTCTCCTTAAACTTCCAACCTTACTTAAAACAATGCCTGGCTCAGCAAATGTTATGGAATAACAGATGACTTGCAAAACAATGAAAATATGATTCCTAACGTCCTGAGAAGAATTTTTTGTAAGATCTTGCTAGGATGCTGGTTTATTCTTCGAATTTTACTTCTCTATTCTTAGATTACCTCTGCAGGGATGAAAAGAATTGTTAGGGTTCATTTTTAAAATGTTATATTAAATGGCACTGACTTTTTTTGTAAGACAAATTATTACAGGCATTATTTCCAGGGAAAGGGATGGTCAATAGAAATCTCTACTTGACAGATGGATAAAAGAGGTGCTAAAGAGTCAACGCGTGCTAACTTCAATCATCTCTAACACTTGGATTTGTGAAAAATTGCTTACTATTTTTATTAGGGTCTTTATACAAAATAAATGGATCTGGTAGCCTGAAGTAAGGAACCAAGCACTTATTAAGGTCTTACTATATGACAGGCCCTATGATAAGCCAGCAGAACAGTTTCCAATGGCATCAAAAGCAAATTTGCTTGCACGGAAGAGTTTTTATTACTCTGTAGTCTCCTGCTTTGAAAATTAATCCCACTGGGAAAGACAGTCCCTAAATGACCAGGCAAGTAACTCCTATCTACAGCAACAAGCACATTGTTCAACAATTTTTCCTTTTAGAGAAACTGAGAATATCTGTTCTTTTATAGCACCTTAAAGGTTATGAGATTTTATGTCCATTTTCTCATTTTAACCTCTCTTTTGCAAAAACCGCCTTTTCTGAGGAAGTGAAAGAGAAACTCTGGAAAAAAAAAAAAAAAAAGGACTACCCTCTGTCCTCCCAAAACCCCCACCAAAAAAAAAAATTTTGACAGCCCTGTAAGGCAGGTTCTAAAAGTTGCTTCTCCTTTACAGAAGAGAAAACCGAGTATTCATCAGATTAAGTGACTTGAGCACAATCACACATTTGGCAAGTGTCAGAGGAGCATATGAAGCTCATTCTTCCTGGTTTTAACCACACTAACTCCTCTTAATTCCAGTGCCTTCCCTCTGTTAATTATTTCTGATTATTCCTGATTTTGCTTTGTATTTATCTGTTTTCATGTTGTCTCCCTTATTAGATTGCAAGCTTTTTGAGGGCAGGGACTGTCTTTTGCCTCTTTTTGTATCCCCAAGACTTAGCACATCATTTGGCACTTAATAAATGTTTACCAATTGATTGATTTCTCCTGTTTCTGTTTCCCCATCTACAAAAGAACAATACTTTCACAGTCTACCTCACAGCATCGTTGTGAAGAAGGTATTTTGTAATCAAAGCACTCTAGGAATGTGAATTATAGTCTTTTTTTTTTTTTCTTGCAGGGGAAAACTTAAGCACCAAAGGCATAAAGCTTGTATACAGGATGAAATGACCTCCCTAAATGAAGACTGGGAAGATGCTCATGATAAATTGGTCACTAGATAGAATTCCCAAACTGGCAGATCAGTTATGGTCCAATATGCACCTTTAGAAAATGATAATAGTTTCCTTCTAAAATTTTTCCTCTCAGCAGCTCTGAAACAGATATCATCATCATCATTATCATCATCATCATCATCTCTATTTTATAAATAAGGAAATTGAGGTTGATTGACTTACTCAGGCTTGGTCTCATGGTTGAGGACTAGACCTGTGATCATAATGATATAGTGTGAGAAAAATTTTAGCAAGAAAGGTTGTTTTTTTCACTTTGAGAGATTTGCCTAGCACACTAAGAAATTAAATACCCAGGGTCACACAGCCTAAATGTTAGAGGCAGAGTTGAACCTACATCTCCCTGAAATGCTACATTATTATGAACGTGACAGACCTTAACAAATTTGGTCATTTCCCTATAGAGAGAACAGAAAAAGACTACATATGAACCTATGAATTTCCCTGATGTACAGCTTGTGTTTTTTCTTGTTTATTTCAAATTTAACATGGCAGTTAGAAGTCTGCCTCATTTGTCTTTGTGTCCTTCTGATCCATTCTCATGCAAATTCTAAAAATGTGGAAGAATACCACCAGTAAAGCTTTCAGGTGCCCTTCAGTAACTTCCAAGTCATAAGATACCTATACTATCCAGGTGTTTGAAGCCCAGAATGATAGCCTACAACCAGCTCCCAGAATTTCTAACACTTGAAAATTAAAAGGAAAATGAAAAATGTCAAGCAAGGATTGTATGAAATGAAGTAGGTTTTCCCTGTGGCTTGTAGAGCAAGAGTTCTTAACCTGTAATCGGTGACTTAAAAAAAATTTTTTTTAATAATTATTTCAATACTATTGGTTTCCTTTGTAATCCTATGTATTTTACTTTATGCATTAAAAAACGTTGTTCTGAAAACAGGTCCAGAGGCTTCACCAAAAGGCTCCAAAACACAAAAAAGGTTAAGAATCCTAGTTTAAAGGTTTAAGGTGTGAGGACCTGGAGCCTGAATTTCTTCTTTCACTGTTGACTGAACCACAGCAGGTCATCTGGCTTCTGAGACTCTCCCTTCTTCTCACAGATGAACTTGGGGCTGCCTCGTTGCCACAGAAACCCTGACATTGCCTCCATGAAAATCTGGCCTTATTCTATCTCTCCCAGAGAAAGGTGTCCCAGAAATCATCACCACCGCTGAGGTGTGAGAGCCCCTCTTAGAGGACACTAACTCCCGGGAGAGCACCCGGCCAGGGCTCCCTGCCCCACAGACAACTTCCCCAAGCCCCCCGCTCCTCACACGTGGGACCCTCTGATCTCAAGGTTACTGTGGGCAGCCTTTCGTAATCCCCGGTTCTTTTATCCGCTTGCCTCCGTGGCTGCTGTCTGTCTCAGGATGTCAGCATCCCAGAGAAGAGGGGCTAGACTGTTTGACCAACCACGTGTTTGGTCTAGCACCTAGCAGGGTACCTGTGATGGTGACTAGTGGGAGAGGAGAGGCGTCCCGGCTAAAGCGGGCCAGGTCCCTCTTTTCTTGGGTGGGCCGAGGGAACCCACGAGCAGCGTGGCTCAGCCTTGAGCCTTTCCTTACGGCCACTGACCTCCACGGGCCGCTCGGAACCCCGGAATCCCAAGTGAAGCTTCAGAGTTAGGGATGTGTATTGGCCAAGCGGGGACTGGGGGAGGTGAAGGAAGGAACTGTCCACAGTAGGAGGCTGGAGGACCCAAGTTCACGCCTCCCCCTCTATCCCTCCCTGGACTTGCAGACCAAGCTCCGCCTACGGAAGCGATTATCACCCACCGGTGTCTAGCGGGGCCGGGGGTCTGGGGGCCCTGGCTTTCCCACTCTGCCCTTTGATCTTCTCCGTCCTGTACCTTCCCGCCCCGCCCTCGGTCCTGGGAACTGTATAATAATGGAGGGGTCCCCGAGTAACTACTAGGATGACCACCCCGTCTGTACCACGATGACAACAGCGGCACCCAACCAGCTCCAGTTTGGGGAAAGCCCCCAGTATCCCGCTTACCTGCCCAGCTACCCTGGGAGTGCTTACCTCCCTCCCTCGAGTCCCGGGAGCGGCCCCTGCCCTGCGCCCCCCGCGGGCTCCGGCCCCGATTTGAGACCCTCGGCAGCGGCAGCAGCAGCCTACGAGGGGTACCCCGGGAATGGGTCCGGGCCAGCGTCACTGCTTCCCGTCAGCCTGGTGCCTCCGGCGCAGCAGCTCAAAGGGCAGCCAGCCCCGTCGGGGTCGGGGTCGCAGCGCAGGAAAAGAACGTCCTTCAGTCCCGAGCAGCTGCAGCTCCTAGAATTGGTGTTTCGGCGGACCATGTACCCGGACATCACCTTGCGGGAACGCCTGGCTACCCTCACTAGGCTTCCGGAGTCCCGGATCCAGGTGAGGATGCGCCCAGCCAGGCAAAGGAGGGAGAGAGCGGGGCCGATGGGGAGACTGGGGTCCCTGGGGAAAGGGAGCGGGTGCCTGCCTCCACCGCACCAAGCCGAAGTTCCCTCTCCCACCCCAAACTCCTCTTGGCCCATTTCTCTCCTGCCTCCTAATTTTTTCTGGCAATCTATTCCTCTCCATCTCCCTTCCCTGTTCATCTGGAAAGCAGGACTCGAGTCCTGCTCCTAGCATAGTGACTTGTACCCTTTTGGGGGACTTTTTTGAAGGGTGGGGGAAAGAAAAAGTTCAAACCGGTGCTTTCTCCAGCGCTCTGGAAACTTACAAATCGGGGACCCTCACCCCCTGTAACTTCCTCTGATCCTAGATAAAGCGCCAGAAAGAACATCGGAAGCTGTCTGGTCTATGCTGCTCGTTTAACACTCGGAGAAACCGAGGTCCGGGGTCAGTCCCTGAGGTAGTGAGCGCGGCCACAAGTAGCCAGGGCTCCCTATATTAGGCATCTGTTTCCCCAGGGCCTGGCCCAGACGCCTGCCGTTACTGCTTTTCATAAAAGCTTGTTGATTGATTAGATGATGGCGATCCACTGATTTGCCTGTGGTCAGGCTGGATGTCAGATTCACTCTGCCAGGCTTCCCCTCACACCTTCAGGTTTGTTGAATTGAACTGAATTGTACTTAAATTACTTCTATCAATCAGCCGGCCGAAAAGCAGTGCGTGCTTGCTCTTTACCCCGGACCGAAGAGTTTGGGGTGATATCAGGACTTGTATGAAGTTAGAAGGAGGTTTTTCTTAGAGGGAGCGATCAGTTAATAACAGTAACTATAAGGACCAGGCCCAGCAATAAATGCAGAAATTTGCTTGGTCCTTGGAAATATCCTTAAATTCTGATACTTCCTTAGGGTGGGGGAAAGAGGAGCCCAGGTTAAGGAAGATGAGAATTTTCTAGTAGCTGCTCCCACTGGTGATCGATCAAACAAGAATTTACAGAGGGCCCATAGGTGTGAGATGAGCTGGCGATTAAAACCCCGAAAAGTCTCTACCCTCAAGGAGTTTATGGTGTAGACAGGGAATGCCTATGTATATATACAGGTTTACACAAAATGGATAAAAAGTGATTTTAAAAAGATCAAAAAGGACCTCATTTAAGGTGAAATCTAACCTGAGCTGTGAAAGAAACCAGGGATGGGGAGATAAGTGAGGAAGGCCTGCAAAGACATGGAAGTAAAAGATGCAGTGGGCTATTTGGAGGGGAGAATACCGGGAAAGGGAACAGGCATTTATTTATATAGCATTTGCTATGTGCTGAGTGTTTTGACAAATATCCTTAATATTGATCCTTATAAGCAGGCAAGGTGGGTGGTCTTATGAGCCCTGCTTTACAGTTGAGGAAATTGAGGCAGGGAGCATTTAAACGACTGCCCAGGGTCACATAGCTGAGGCTGGATATAAACAGATTTTCCAGACTCCAAGGCCAATACTACTATCCACTCTTGTCAGCAGGAATCTGTACTGCCTCCTAATTGAGAAATAAAAGGTCAATTTGTTTTGTGTATACCCAGTGTGTGTGAAGGGGAACAATGTGCAGACTGGAAAGGTAGATAGGTCGGGGCTTCTTCCTAGTGACAAGTCTGTCAAAAGTTGAGGGGAAAACATTGGGAAAATGGCAGGGAGAGATCTCTCATTACTGGGAACTGAATGTCTACTTCTGGTTCTTCGGAATGTAATGATTTGGTATAAACTCTAGGGCTTTGGGAGAGATTTCCAGGTTAGGGTCATAGACTGAGTTTTATACTAATAAACTCTAGTATTAGATGGGGGAAGGATGGATGCACATTTAGGGTACTTCTGATTACTTCTGAGGCTCGCTCAAATGGGAAAGTGCTCAGTGGGGTATGGTGGAAAAATTACTGACATTCACCTGGATTCAGGAGACTGGGTAGGTGAACACAGGCAAGTCACTTAATGTCAATCAATCAATCAGCAAATATCTTTTAAGCACTTACTATGTGCCATCTACTTTGCTGAGAAAGAAAACAATCTATTTGTTATGAACTTACATTCTAACGGGGGAGAAAGCAAGTGCACATTTTAAAGCATAAATAGTTAATACATATACTCATTTATTAGGCTAACAGAATATACATGAAAGAATAAAATTAAGCAACATGTACAGTACTTTGCAAACCTTAAGGTACTATATAAATGCTATTAAGTATAAATTTAATATCTATTTTATGCATAATGCTCTGAACCTTGGCTTCCTCATAAATAAAATTAAGAAAAATACTATTTGCATTGTCTCCCTTATAGGGTCATTGTGTGGCAAGTATCTGTCTAGCTTCTTACACTGTAGTTCACGAGCCATATGGGGTCTTATAATTGAATGTGGGGATTGCAAAATTATGATTAGGTATCAGTAAATGTTTAATTTGCTTATCTATTTCCTATAGCTATATACACAGGGTCACATAAAAAATTTCTTGGGCAAAAAAAGTTGCAAGGAAAACTTGCATAGACTGAACAAAGACAGAATGTAAGGGAATGGGAATAGGATGGAAGGAGAAGAAATGGTACATTTTGATTGGAGTACAGGGTCATATGTGTGGGGTGAGGGCAAGGGCATGGATCCTGTATGAAACAAGGTCAGAGCAGATGTTGAATATGGTTCAAGAGAGTGCCAGGCTGAATTTATACTTAACTTGAAAGGAAGTTGGGAATCAATAGAGATTTTGGGGTGACAGCTCTAGAATGGTGCATTAGGATGATTTACTGGGATATCAATATAAGGAATGGATTGGATCAGGAATAGGCTGGAAGCAAGACAACTAGAGATGCCAGGGATGAAGTTTTGAACTCTAAGGATGCTTATGGTAGAAGTTGAAAGATGGGGAAAATATTTAAGAAAGCTAAGGATTTACCACTTTAAATGGATATGGGGAATAAGAAAGAAGCCAAAGAGCACTTAAGTTGGGAACCCAGGTGATTGGTCACAGAACATATCAATACAAATAGTAAATAAAAGAGGAAGATGAGAAGGGGAATATATGGAAGATAAGAAATGGAAAAGAAGAGAAGCAGGAGGATAAGAGGAAAGAAAGGGATAAGAGTAATGAGGGAAGAGAAAGAGGAGCAAGAGGAAGAGGGGCAGGTTTGGGGGAAGATGTTGAGTTGTTATTTTATGCATCAAGTTTAAGGTGCTGGCCAGACAATTAGGTGGAAATTTCTAATAGGCAGCTGGAAATGCCACAACTGGAATTCTGGCCCGAATTTAAGGTTGGAGAAAATAGTTTTTGGGGGTCATCTGCATAGCAGTGATAATTGAACCATGGGAAGAATTGACATCTCCAAAAAAAATTGATAAGGGCAAATGAAAAGAGAATCCAGGTCAGATTTGTTGTGAGTTTTTTTGGAGGCTGATGGTATCTTTATTATATTTGTATAGAACTCTATGAAAAAAGCTTCTGGGAAAGTTTTATCTGTTATGTGTGTAATCTTTATATATATTGTATATATTATAATATATGATATGCATATTATAATAAATATAATATTTAATTATAAAAGCATCTTCTGAAAAACCTGGTATACTTTTATTTCTATAAGAGTACTTTTTGCATAAATGATCTCACTTTCTGCTCAGAATATTTCCATAAAATATAGAAGTACAATCAGTTATGTGGTAGTTGAAGAAATTGAATGACAGGTACCCAACTCTTTGTTAAATCACAGGGCTTTGTATTGAATTTGTTTATTTAATGAGTTATGATCATATCACAGTGGTAGTAAAAACTCAGATTCAATGCAAATTTTTCCTCATGTTCTTCTAGGTCTGGTTCCAGAACAGACGTGCCAAATCTCGTCGACAGAGAGGAAAGTCCTATAATCCCTCAGCAGGACCAGAGCTTTTCCTCAGTCACCCTCCTCTTGGAACTGAAGGGGAGCATTTGGTTCCCCTGTTGCCTCTTGAGGTAGATGTGAACTGCCTGCCTGATCCAAGCAGGGGTGGCGTTGGGCTCTCTAGTTCCAACAGCCAAGGACAGAATTTTGGAACCTTTTCTCCTATATCTGAAAACACTGGTTCAAAGCTGGATTTATGGGAAGAGCGTATTTTATCTACCTTCAGCAACTCTTGACCAAGATTACAGCAAAATCTTGGCCTACGATCTTGGACAGTACAATGGGCTATCGTGGTTCAAGAGACCTATCGAAAAGTTTCGCTTACTCTTTCTAGCCTAAGTTAAGGCCATTGGGTTCATCTTTCTTAATGTGAACTAATACTCTTAACTTCTCAGTCTCATTTGTCTTCTGGGCTGGGCTCTCTTCTCAAATATTAACTCTTAGTCATGTCTTTATATTTTCGACACTCTAGGACTTCATTTATTCAGTCTTTACAAATCAACTCTCGTATCCCAGTCACATACTTTCTTCTCCTTGCCAAATCTATATTTTTATCTGTTTACATAATATTTCTAAATGGATCTTTGGAGTTCGCCGACCTCCTCAAAATAAGCCTTGTTCTATTAAAATAGTTAAGAATGCTGGACTTAAAAAGTCAGGGAAGTCTGGTTTCAAATCCCACCTTTGATAAATTATATATGTGTATATATATATATAGGGTCACAATGAGAGTGATAATACCTAGGGTACCTACCTCACAGGGATGTTGTGAGGGTCAAATTAGATTATATATGTAAAGATATCTAAACTTAACATACTATTATAAGAATCAGTTATTATGATAGATTTTAACTTCCCCATTGCCATCATTAGCATTCAATCTTACCATCCCCTCAAAGTCTTGGTGTCTGTCCTTTTTGTACATCATTTCTCCTGGACTAACTGCAAATCTTGCTGTTTTCTGGATTTAGTCCCTCCTCTCTCTATTCACAATCACAACCCTAGTCCAGGCTGCCCTGGCCACTTCCTTGCCTCTGACTTTTCTACTTTTTTCTTAATTTGAGTCACTCCGTGCTGCTGGGTCTAGAAAAAAGATAGCTACCTTGGGTATAACATGTAGGACCATCACAATAAAGGACACCTGTTAATTTTTTTAGAAAATTATGCACACATTTTAAATATTAGAAAATTCTATTCTTCATAGCAACAGGTAAAAGCCTTGAAAGCACCTGAAGGACAATACACAGGAAGCCCAATGTTCAAATCTTACCTAGAATCCACAGTGAAGAATACCTTACCCCAGCTATGACATATTTTTAGAGATATATGGTTGTTCCTAATAACCTTTTACAAATTACAACTTTCAGTGGGTTCTGAGGTTCCTTAACTGTCCTCTTTTAGCCTGTAAGACAAAAACAAGTATGCTTCTTGTCCCTTACCCAAAACCTATCCCTTTAAACTATAGCTATTGTCGACATCCTATTTTTCTCAACAGAAAAAAAAAAAACTACTTTCTCAAAACATGGGTCAAAAGTTACCTTAAAAGGCTTTGACATCCTATTTTTCTTCATCCCCTCTTCTCCCCCCCTCCCCAGCACTATCCTTAGCACTTGTGAATATGGATTGTACTTTTGCAGAAGTTAGGTTACATAATTTTAACATTGATGTTTTCTATGCCATAGCACTTAATATTAGTGCTTTGCACACAATGGGTGCTCAATAAATGCAGATTATGTTAATATAAAAAGTGGCCATGGAAAAATATTTGGAAGGGCAAAGTGAGTTTCTGCCAAAGAATCTTTAATATATACTGCTATCAGCATTGGAGACAGGGGGATATTGTTAACAATAACACAAAGTAGTGTTAACATAAAACAGATTGGTAATTTGGGGAATAGATTTGTTTTTTGTTATTTTTTTTTAAAGCATTTCTTCTTTTAAGAAAGCCCTCATAAAGATAGTCTTGTCCCTCCCAAATTAATAACTATTGATATAAGTATAGTGCTGTTTATAAACTAGAAACCTATGTTTATGTTTGAGTTTCTAAAATGCCAAGAATTTAACAAAGTAAAAATTTAAAATCCAATTGACTATCAACTTTATCAATTGATAGTCCAACTGACTATCAATATTAACACATATATTAAATTATCAGCATAAGAAGCCATAGAAAGGAACCAGACACATGTCATATTACTACCAGGAAAGTATGATAAGACTCTGAAATCAGTATTTAGGTAGAAGAGTCCCTATACAATATACCTGACAAATTATTTATTATTATATCTCTGCTAGAAGACCTCTACTACCTTATAAAACAGATCACTGCATTTTTGAACAGTACTAACAGGAACCTTTTCCCTAAAAAATGAAATAAATTCACATCCTTGTAAACTCTTTCCATTGGCTCTAGTATTATTGGTATCTGGTCCAAGCAAAATGGCTAACTTTGGTCTTCTATGTGGCTCTTACTTGAACACAGCTATCGTGTTTACTCCTCACCTTGCCCCCTAGTCTTTCATTTTAGGAATTCCCATTTCACTAAAATTGAGGTCCAAATCCTCCCTAAAGCCCTCAGGTAACACATCACAAAATTCTTTTGGGATTCCTTTCAGTTTATCAATGTCTTTCCTCAAAAGTGGGCACAGGACTGGACAGGCTGGTCTAGATGTGGTCTGACCAAAGTAGATCATATTTGGTTATCATCTCCCTTATTCAGCACACTGGGCTTGGGTTAACATTTATTCATATTAAAAAGTTCACCAGAATCTTTGTCTTTATCATATCACTTGCTGTCTAGAGATATCTGGGCAGTTTATGTTTTGAACCCCAGTGCAAGATTTTACATTCATTTCTGTTATGTTTTATCTTTACACACACACACACACACACACACACACACACACACACACACACACACTCTCAAGGGAATCTGATTCTCATACAAATGATGCTGTTGAAATTCAATAATCAAAAGCAGTAAAAAAAAATGGGTTATCACTTTAGGGTAGTTTAAATATGACAACAATGCTTTGAGTTTTGCAGCAAATTCAGAGTTCTGAAACATTTAATCAAAATTGACCTCAAATCCATATTAAATATGAAATGACATTTTTCTGCAACTCCAACTTATTGGCCAGTATTAGTATTGGGTGTGACTATCAAATTAACATAATGACAAAATAAAAACAATCCAAGATTTATGTAGCCAAAAATAGTCATCTCTGACTTAGTAAGGTTTGGGTATTTTGAAGGACCAAGTATCTGCTGAATATCAATAAATTTGTCACCATTTTTGTCAGTGACTGTGCTCATTTCAAAGACTGTCGCTGCTGAAAACATTCTTAACGTTTCCTTTGGCATCATCTGTAAGGGCCTATAGAATATTCTTTTGAAAATCTTCAATGGTGGCAAATCATTCTCCTTTGAAGGGGAATATGATTTTTGTATCATCTGGAGTAGGTGAATAAAGACCTTCAAACTGGTCAATAATCTTTTGAGTTCAACCAAAATGTGACCCTAAAATAATGGGTGTTTTATTTCCTCTGTGTGGCTAATTGGTTCTAAAGACATATCTAAAAGGGACTTACAACATTACTAAAATCCAACAAATAACTTCTCAATATAACTATGCTGAAGGGGACAACACTCTTTTGGATCAATATTTTGGTGTGTTTGTTTAAAACAGTTTCATTATTTTGAAAACAGGGAAGAACTGCCCTCTTCTAATTCAACCACAATATTCGATTGTGCTTATAAAGTTTTAGGAAGACTAATAAGTATGTGGCCAGTCTGTAGCTATGTACCAGGGCAGTAACTAATTTGCCTTTGCTATAAAATATAACACAGGAAATCTTATTCACCAGTAGATGAAAAATAATTAGCTACAATCAACACTCTTAAATTCTTATTTCTAAATGACTTGCATTCTATTGTTTCCCCCCGAAATATTGATTTATTGTTAATGCACAATTTCAAACCTTTTCTATTTCAGGGAGTAGTTCTGTTTATTAAATAAGATTTTTAGAAAAATATCAACTTTCTAAGGTCAATTTATTTATAATTACAAATGTCACTGAGAATAAAAGATTTATGGATTTCTTAATTAACTGAATAGTTTAGCTAAATATATACTCTGCCCTAAAGTTTTGCAGTGGTACCATACCAACAAGGAATACAGAAGCATTTTTTTAACTATACAAAATTTTCAAATTGAAAATAACCTTGTTTAAATTTTCTTTATACATTAACATACAAAAAGTCTCATTTTATGAGACATCTAAAAGAATCAAAACCACTTCTACAACTATTTCCTAAATTCCAAATCTGGAAAAAAATTTATTACACTGAAACTTTACAATATTCTATATTAAACAAAAAGAAAATTCAAATACATACTTTTTACAAGATTAACATTCCAGGATAGCCTAGGCAGGTTTTTCCTTTTTTAAAACTTTTTTTTCCCTCTATGTTTCATAGCACTGGTTATTTTTGTTTTCTTTATAAAAGTCTTTATATAAGTTGTATACTATTAGATTATAACCAGTTATCTAAATTTAAAAGTTGTGCAAACAAACAAAAATATGAAAATAGTGTGTTACCAGTCATTCTTATAAATTCCAAAACAAAAGCACCTTTTGCCCTGAACTGAGGGGAAAAGATATGCCAAATCCATGCATTGGAACTTAGCATTCTGCAGTATGTTTTTTCTGCTCCTTCATTTTCCTTCAACAGATAAAAGACAAAGGCTTCTTTCATAAATTATGATAAATTAACATATTTCAAAAGCTATTAACTGATCTATAGAACTCCAGCACACTCTCAAGCATACATCATGTCCACTTTTATAGTCCATATTTTTCATCCATATTCCAGTGGCATCCTTAAAACTAGGAATTCACACACCTCATTTTATCATCTTTTGAAGACCGAGATATGGCGATCAACTAGAACAACTAAAGTTGTAGTTTTCTAGATGAAGCAACTTCCATCCATTTAGCCACTGATTCGCACCAAGACACTTTCTCTTCTCTTTTTCCACTGTGAGCTGTCTGCGTGAGTTGTTTTACATTCGTCCATATTTTTAAAATGGTTTATATAGTCTTTGTTGAAGTTATATTAAAATATATTCAGACATTTTCATTTTAAAACAACTTGCTAATAAACATACGTAACTTAAGCAAAGCTCCTGTACTTGTAAAATAAACAATAAAATAAATATAATGCTGGTCAGTAATGCTGGTTTATGAAGCAGCACAGTATTTTTAAAAATGCCTTTTTTTTGGAGAATCTTTCTTCTTGTTTACCAGCAGATAGGTTATTTGGTGTTGAAAGCCTGCATATGGAGCAAGATTTTCCAAAACTATGTCTTGTACATTTGGAATAATTAAACTTTCTTTTCAGTCTCTGTTGGTATTATTAGCTGCAAAGGCATGTAAATTTCCCATCTGACTCAGGCCACTCTGAATATGTGCAACATGGATCTCAACATTATTCTGAAAACAACTAATGAAAGAAAAAACATAGTTAACTAACCACATTTCAGAATTCAAAGGAATACACTGGGGGGAAAATAAAGTCAGAAAAGTTACTCAGGAGTTGGCCAAGAGAATGAATTGACACAAGGGAAAAATAAATTTCCTCCCATTAACACATTAGCTGTAATATTACTGAAGTAATACTTGAATATGAAGATACTACTTCTATATATACTTTATAAACTAATCAACTTTATAAACTGAAACCAATATATTTTCAAAAAAATAGATGAAGTAGGAAGGAAACTCAATGAAACCTTTATGCAACAATACAAAATAAAACACTAGTATTAAATTCCTATTCTGTCAGTGAAAAACTACTTTAAATGTATTTAAAGGATATTACATTATAAAAAAATTTAGATACATGCATGCATATCATTTTCAATAAACAAATATAAAGAAATATCATGACAACTTGTTATGAGAGAGTGTAAATGTAAAATAAGATTAAAGTAAAAAGTTAATTACCTGATATTGGAAGCATCTATTGAACTTTTAATGTCATTTAGTGAATCAGTAAGTGATTTGAATTCAAAGGAATTCAGGTCACCTCCTTCTGCTAGACACTAAGAGATAAGGAAATTTTAAACTTTACTACAATGTATTTGTTAATATATGTATTATTCCTTATTTTATATTATATATATATATATATATAAACCTTATTAAAAACAGAATAACTCAGCAACAAAAAATGACTCAGCATGAATTATGAAAATTTGCCCATTGATTTACCTTGATCTGTAATAATATTGCTGTAAGTCTAGAAATCAATTCAGTAAGATTTTCATTTTCAACACAGGGTTGCCCTGTGGATGCATTTGCATGCCTAACAATTTCCTGTGCTTCCTCTTCACATCTGCGTCTCATATCTGTTGGCTGATCTGCAGGTTGGAGTCCTTGGTCTGGAGCAAGCTGAATGGAAAAAGAATTAACAGTTCATTTACAGGTCCTTAAAAATGTCAACAATTTCTTTTTTGTTTTTTTAAATTACAGTTGCATATTTTTAAAAAGTTGATGGAGAGATATAAAAATATAGTGGAAAAGGAAAAATATTTAGTGACTATTATCTTCAATTATGATCACAATAATTTTCTAAGAATTGAAATGCTTTTAAAAATATAATCACCATACAAAAATTCAACACAAAATAACATATTTATGGGTAAAAACTTCCAAATAAATAGAAGTTCTGTTGTAATGTCATTCTGTCTCTATTCTAGTGGTAATCAAGCTCAAATAGAAACTGGGCCACAAATATAAACTTAAGGATCCCTTTGGGCCCATATTGATTCAGTTTTAAAATATAATGTTATGTATTATTATATTTTTATTTCTTTTGTTAAATATTTTCTAATTATATTTTAAACTGAATCAGGTCACACATTGCTGGCCACATGTAGGCAGGTAGCATGTCTGACACCTCTATTCTAGAGAACCATTCTAGAATTTCCAGGAAAAATAATTATTTGCTGATGGAAAGGGTTCTTTGGCACTGGGTAAGTCAGCACATGGGAGGAAAATGAAGGATAAATGATATCTAATGGAAATATATCTATTATAGGGTTTGGGGAACTACAATTCTTTCCTTCACACAGGTTGTGTGAGCTGGTAGGAAGTTGGAAGATGACGGCAGAAATGTTAATTTAAGAAGTGAATCAGATTAATAGAAGTGATTTCCTTCAAAAGCTAAAACACCCAATTTCCAGATATTCAAAGGTAAGAGCACCCTAAATTGATCTCAGTTACTGAGTAGCATAAAGTAAGAAAAGCAATTGAAAAATTTCATCTTGAATTGTTTTCATATTGCAATCATATATACATATAAAATGGATGATTTTCAGAATAACCCTATACTAAATATAGTAGAAGTACAAGAAAACAAAGTCATTATGACTTAAGTGCCATTTATTATTGATTTTGAAAAGACATTGTGGGGAACTACATAAAAAATAGAAATCATGTTCTTGTCCTTAAAAAAACTTACAAACTAACATTATTTCAAATGCAGAGAACTTGAGTAAGGAAGAGAGAAAAAGAAGAAATATGAGGCCATTATCACCCAGGTAAGGACTGGAGGAAAGTACCTCATAACAGTACTGCTGAACTTTATGTAAAACTTTATTTAGGTCCTTATTCAGCTGTTCAAGATCTAGAACAATAGTTGCATATCTCCTCTGAAATTCAATGCTGATGGGCATGGAATAGGATTTCTGTGAAGAAAAAAAAAATTTATTTTTAGAAAGCTCCTACTAAAAGAATAATGCAATCTCATATAAAAGAAGAGAAAGATTCTACTTGTACTTTGATGCTTAGATTTCCTAACAAAAGCAAAGAAACTAAAAAAGCATTTTCAAAAATTACTTAAGAAGGGTATCACATTTGTATATATAAAGCTTAAAGTAAAATAAACCAAATAAAGAACTTAAGTTTTCTCCCTTGGATTTAAGACCTGGGGGAGGAGGGAACACGTTGCTAACATTTTCCCCCCCTTTCAATTTCTTATTATATATATCCCCTGCCTGTCATTCAGGCCCTTGTCTACCCCTGCCACACACATCCTCTGAAGTAGCTGTATTCCTTCAATGCTGAGTTTCCGTTTAAAAGCATGGTTAGAACAAGTTTCCAACAATACTGGGATGAACCATTTATCAGGGGCTAAAAGGAGTAGGCATCATATTGGCTTGAATAAGGTGATTTCCCATTCATGTAGTTACCTCTGATCCTTTATTTCCCTTCATTTGAACCCTTCATGCTCTCCTTTATTTTCCCCAATAATGCTTCTATCTCTTTAGACACTTCATTAATCCCTATCACACCTATATTTTCTTCCATTGGTCTGCATCTGTTCCCATCTTTACACATAATGCTATTTTTGGTCCATTAACGATGTTTTTTTGTATTATTTTACAAGCTCCTAAATCCTAATAATTGCAGTATTAAGGCCCATAAGATTATCAAACAGATGGCTTGTGAACATTAGAAAGAATGTGGTGATTGTTAAGAAGTCAAACATGGCTTCGCTAAGAATGCATCTAATTTTTGCAAAAATAGTCCAATTTCCTTTCATGATGGGGAGAGCAAATGTTTTATCTTGACATCTGCAAACCCCTTATCTCTTATAATATCTTTGTGGATAACATGATGAAATATAGGCTAGATGACAGGATGATTACATGGATTCAGAACGGAGTTAACTCTAGCCCCCAAGAGGGCTGACTACATATAAATGGCTTTGTAGGGAGGTCTGTGGTGGAGTGTCATAGGACTGGCCTTTCCTGTTCAACAATACTATCAATGGTTTGGATGAAGACATAGAAGGGATATTCATCAAATCTTCAAGGGGAAGAGAGTTAATGTGACAGATGACAGAATCAAGATTCAGAATGATTGACAGGCTGGAACAAACCAACACGATGAAATTAAACAGGGGTAAATATAGGACAGATGACCATTAAGTAATGAGACTCATTTTTAACAAACATACCAGAACTTAAATATTCAAATGAGTGCTGTCCCCTTCAAAGTAGTTACCTTGGGAGGCTTTATACTTTTTCCAACGATGCTGCCATTGTTCAAAACATTCCTCTTTTGAAATTGCCTTCAGAGTTTGCAGCACATTCTTTTGAAAATCTTCAATGATGGCAAATCTTTGTCCTTTGAGGATGGATTTGAGTTTTGGGAAAAATCATTCGGAGTCAAGTCTGATGAATAAGTTGGGTAATACCATTTTTGTTCACAAATGAGGTGTTACTATAAAGTAATGAGATTGATTTTCTTGGGTGGCTCTGAAGGCAAACATCTCCAAGTCCTATATTTTAGGTTCAACCAATCAACTATATAAATACAGGATGGGAAAGACCTGGCTTGGCAGCAGTTCATGTGAAAAAGCTCTGAAGTTTTTAAATTGACCATAACCTTAAAATGAGCCAAAAGCGGGATAAGGCTGCTAAGAAAGCTAGTGCAATCTTGGGTTGAATGAAGTATAATATTCACCTAATGGGAAGTAATAGTCCCATTGTACTTTGTATTGATCAGATTATACTTGAAGTATAATGCCCTCAATTTTGGATGTCACATTTTAAGAAAGATATTAAACTATAGGCTAACAAGTACAATGAGAAAGGGCCTTAGAAACCATGTTATAAATAAGCAATAGTTCAAAGAACTAGGAAAATTTAGTATGAAGAAAAGACTAAGGGGAGATAGAACAACTATTTTTAAATATTAAAGGATTGTCACACAGGGGAGATAGTAGATTTGTTCTGTGTTGCTCCCTCCAGAAAACAGAACTAGGACCAATGGGAAAGCTGATGGGGAAGAAAGTTATAAGGAGGCACATTTTGTTTCAACCTTAAGAAAGAACTTTCTAATAACTATGGCTATTAAACAAAAGAAATAAGGGCGATAATTGCATTGTTAAGTAGTGAGTTATACATCACTAGAAATATATGACAGAGACTAGATCAGTCATGAATGTACAGAAAAGATTTCTCCATAGATAAGAGGAAGAACAAATGATCTCAAATGTCCCTTCTAATTCTGAGTCTATGATTGTGATCTCTGTCCTGCCAACTGACTTGCCTTCTAATGGAGACTATATTTATTCTGGGAGCAAAGGAGTTGGATAAACAAGTGTGAACTTGTGCCTTCTAACTTTTCCCTTTCAGGACAGAAGGAGTGATACTTCTTGTAAAAGTATCCCTTCTAGGTACATAGTGGTCATGATACCACCTAAACTGCCTCCAGAATAAATCGAGCTTCCACTCAAAGGAAAAGACCAGCTGAGAGCTCCAACAACCCAACTCAATGTACTCGCTGGGGTTCTCATGGCGAAGGCACACTGCCACCAGAGTTCTACTTGAGGAAACTGAAAGAGGAAACGTGGACTTAACACAAGGATTTAGGAGTCTGGGCATGAAATCAAGGAGTTTTGCCAGCAAATTTAAAGTTGTTTTATAAAGATGGAATAGATGAAGAACAGTTGGGAAGAAATTTGATTCTGACAGGGATTATTAGAGCCATCTAAAAGAGTTTTGGGGAAAACATAGGAGAGAAGTAAATGTTTAAACATTTATAGATTTTGATAAAAAAAAAAAGACTATGAAATGGAAAGTCACCTTATATTCAGGCCAATATAAAAGATACGCCAACCTTTTTTCAGTTTACAATATACTTTGATGTAAATGGTAGGTGGAGGCAATGTAGTATGAGCAGTGTAAAATAAGGAGTCAGGAGACCCAAGTTCTAAATTCTGCATTGATACTAACTAGCTGTATAACTGTGGGCAAGTTGGCTTATCTTTATTGAATTGTTTTTCATCTGTGAAATTTAAGTGTTGGATTAGATCAATGTTCAGAATTTTTTTTTTGGTCACAGACCTCCCTACTTCTCCCCACTTTTGGCCATCTAGCGAAGCCTTTGGGCCCCTTCTCAGAATAATAATTGTGAATGCATAAAATTAAATACACAGAATTACAAAGGAAACCAAACAAACTCTAATAGTTACCAAGGTATTGAGGGAAAATAGTTACCAGACCCAGGTTCAGAATCCCTAGGCTAGATGATCTTTACCACTCCTTTTAGCTCTACACATGGATGTATGAAGAATTCTAGCAGGCTCACAAATTTATAGAGCTGGAAGGACACTCAGAGATCATTAGGTCCAAGCACCTCATTTAATAGATAAGGAAACTGCCCAAGATTATATAGGCAATGTCAGAGAAGTAAATGCAAGGGTCTTTCCCCTATACTGCACTGTGTCTCTCAATATGATCCACTGTTCCACCAGCTGCCTTCTCATGATCTCCACTGCATTGCATACATATATACAGGAACGTTGTTGCAATTTTCCTATTTTTTTTTCCTCTATGTAAAAATTTTTTAAAGTATCAGTTATCTCTCACTGTACAAAAATTTGTAGGGCAAATTTAAATTTGTAAAACCAACAAAATAGAGGATAAACTTTATATTGTTGGAAGATTTTTTAGAACAGATACTGTCTATCAATTCTAAAGGGAAAAGTTATTTTTGGTGTTTTGTAAGCTAAACATTTTAAAAATGTTAAGCTAGCTTCCCTTCTGGCTGTTTGTTGTTCTATGCAGATGAACCAGCATCAACTAAAGAAAACATGTGGCCAGCTTCTTGTCACTATGAGTGAAATGAGCTAGACTTAGACCTCTCACTGGCATGGAGAAAATAAATCTCCAAGTGCCAATATTACCCTCATTTTCCCTAATTCCCATTTAAATATTAAATCAATGGGAAAACGAGGTTTCACTTTTAGAATTTCATTTTATGGTAAATCTGCCCAAAACATACCTGCTACATTTTGTAAGATATTTATGTTAAACAAGAACTCATAAGACATATTTATTTCAACAATTTCTTAAGTAAAAAATCCTTGTAAATAACAAAGTTCAGTATTTTAAATTCAAACAAACTAAAAACCAGCTGAAAAAGGTCCTTACCAATTTTTCTGCTTCTGTGTTCATTTCCCTTAATTTCTTGATGTGCTCCTTCTTAATCATAAGAATTTTTGATAATCTAGTCTACAGACCAAAAAAGAAATGTTTTCGATAAAAAAAATATATTGAAAACAAAAATAAAATGTCTTTTGTTTATTACCCAAAGGCCTGATATAATGTAAATTTTAAAAAGCATCAGATTTCCAATTTATTTACTCAGTAATTTTAAACAGTGGATTTTGGTCCTTCTTAGCAACACAAAGACATAAGGCATCAGATTTTTTTTCTACATTTTCTTTTCAAATTGAGATGAAATTATAGGTTAGAAAATTAAGCAAAAGATATTAGCATCAAAGAATAGCTGGTATTTAAAAAAAACAGTTGGCTAATGTCAGAATGTTACAAATAATGAGTATAAGTATTCACATTTATAATATTGACATTTTGATCTTCATGCAAAGGGAAATACTAAAAACTTCGGTTCTTTTTACATAAGCATGTTTTATTTTAACTTATCCTATCTACCTGATAAAAATCAGGTTAGATCTTCTTTTAAAAATACACTAATATGTTACACATTGCATGAATTTTTAAATGATTAAGGCCTCTACTATAAAGACAAGTAATTAGTCAATACATTTTATGTGACATCACTTATGTTTTCGTTAACAAATATTTCAGTTACAAATGTGGGCTATATTCCTTCCATGAAAATCAAACTTGCATGTGAATACACATAAAATACAAGTCTTTCTCTTGTTGGGGATTCCTAATTTAAAGTTTCCTAATCAAAGAAATATGCTATTTTCACAAGTGACTCTAAATTTTAATGTGACAGCTGTTGCCATGATGTGAACATCAGAATTGTCATGCACCACTGTAATGGTTATCTTGTCTACTCTAAGTTAAAGTGCTGTTTTCAAAAACTTCAAATGGATAAGGATCATATGATATACATAATCCATTTGATTGTTCAGAGACTCATACTACTACTTTAAAAGCCAATACTATCAAAATCACTTATAAAAGCTTTCAATTTATACTTTATTGGAAGTTAAAATCAGAGTTCTTAGGATTAGTATGTGTTGTCAATAAAATAAATTTAGTTTGATATCATTTTGAATATGAAATGACATTAAAATGTTCAGTTATAATAATCATAAAATAAAACCTCTGAGAGAAAAAAAAAATTGCTGCTCACCCCACTTAAAGAAATACTTACTACTTGGATAAGGAATTCCACGGGAAAACCACCTAATGTTTCAGTATCTGAACCTGGAAGTTTGCTCCTCCATGGTGACTGTCCTAATAAAGGATCATTATCCTACAAAAAAATGGGGGATGGGGTGGAGGAAAGGAAGCAAGAGAGTTGTAATAATTTGACAACTTGCTGCTCAAAAGAATCTATTTTAATTTTTGGTATTTCAGACAGAACAAATTTCATTATATTAAATCCCATTTCACTGAAATTCTAATACAGTGAAAACATTTCTAAGTGCTTCCTAACTAATTTTAATTTTTGTCTCATGGAATAAAATAATTTGGTTAACTTATTATGACATGCCACCTATATTCTACATTAATAGTGTACACTGAAATACTAAAATCCAACAACATAAACATAAAACACCGGCAGATTTTTCAAAATGCCACTTACTGTAATGGGTGATTGGAGAGGAGGCGTGTAATGTAACCGTGGTGGAGTCATGAAAAATCGAGAAGGTCGTTGTTTTTGTCCAAAGGCTGCAATTGGCATTGTTTCATGAGGTTCATTGCTCTTTTGAGAGAGGGAAAATGCTTCATGTTAATTTTCATTAAAGTTCAAAACATCCTACCACTAATTTAAACTTCACAGAATTTATATTATTATGTTATCTGTATACTAATTAGGCCATAGACTATCTGCTAACATACATTCAATAAATTAAACCTCAAAGATTAGAAGTTCTCAAGAGTTTGAAAACCATACTTTTTTTTTGGAGATAAGAAGTTGCATAAACTAAAATGGTATTAGGGATTAGGACATCTGAAGAGTTAATTAGAAAATTTAAGATTGACACAGGTATTCTCTACCAACATTCAGAATTTTGGATGTAGATATTTTTCTAATGAAAACCAAAGAAAGGTTTTTTGTCTAGGAAAGAATATTTGATAGTTCTATGTAGAAATTACACAGATAAAAGAAATCCTTTCTTGAAATGCAAATTTAAAGACTATATGTAACACAAATTTAATGATTGATTTATAATGTTATAATAGCATTTATAAGTTATTTTTTAAAAAATGTAATAATCAAAACCTCTTCCCCCTGTAACAGCTGATGGGTAAAGCCTTCCAAATCACTAAGGAGAATGATTTACTTTCTGAAAACATAATCTATTCCATAAAAGACAAATTCATGCCCTTGACTTTTATCAGTGTTGTAACCAAGAACTAAATACAGCACCAGACTGAAAATTGATCTTTCAACTTAGCTTTTATACTGCTTAGCAGTATAAAAAAAGCAACAGCTACACTATCTTTTTTTGGGGAGGAGGGTACAAGTGATTACAATAATATGAGACTCTGCCAATGCAGACTAGCAATTTATTTTTAACTTAAGAGAGTTGCTTGGATCATTGGCTTACTTTTGAGTCTCAGCTAACGTCCACCTTCTGCAAGCCTTTCCCAATTCTTCTTAATTTTAGTGCCTTCCTTCTAAGATTTTCTCCAATTTAACCAGTCTATATCTTATTTGAATGTGGTTTCCCTAATTATAACATGAACTCCTTGAGAGCAGAGATTGAATTGTGATTGTTTGGTTTTTGCCTTTTTTTGTAATCCAAAGCTTAGCACAATGCTTGGAAGATAGTAGATATCTATAGGTTGTTGATAATTCATTCCTAAGAAAGGCAAACTACAATAATTTTAGTTATTTGAAATCATTCATTCCAAATTATTTTTAAGGACCATTAACTTGAAGATTTTTTTCTTTTAGGAATAAGTAATATAATGATGATAGATGTTCATAACATATTGATATAAATATTAATTAATATAGAGTTGCAAATTAATCATGATCATGAAACAATGATCTAGCAACTTACAAGGAGTACTTGACCATTAAGTCAGAATATTTGTAGTTGGGCCCAACCTGTCCATCAATTTAACTCTATGATCTTGGATATATTAGGAATATAGATAGAAACTAGACCTATGATTTCACTGGAATAGGGAACTTCCTAGAAGGAAACTCCCCATCAATGAAAGTCAGGTCTTTCTATCTCAGGAAGCTGCCTAGAGCAGTGAGAAGTTGAATGAGTGGCACAGAGTCGTACAACCAGGATGCATCTGGGGCAGAAGTTGAACCCAGGCTTTCCTGGCTCCAAAGTCAGTTTCCTACTAAGTCACAATGCTTCTCTCTGGATGTATTACCTGTCTTTATGACTCACTTTCCTCATCTGCAAAATATAAACAAAAAAAAGATACTGTTCCTCATTTCTATGAGAATAAGAATTAAATTCCATGCAGTCTCAAAGATTAGGACGATGAATTCATTAGTCACCTTTCCCATGCATTCTCAAGTTTGAAATATAATTTGTGTTAATATTTTATACACTTCATTTAATATAAAGTCACATCCAAAATTATACTAGAAATAGTACTCACCAGAACTTCATAATCAGGGACGGTATGAGTTCCAAGTCCTGCTCTATCAAATGTAACTCTATAAGTAGCATTAAGTGTGTCTACAGCATCTATCTGTCCAGTAAAGAGGCCATCATGAACACCACGCAATCGTGCTGAGCAAAGGAATAAAGATAAAATAATGGTTGGACGATGCAGAGAATCTTTAAACATAAAACTTAAACATAAATATGTATTTTATACATTTAATAGTCATATAAATGCATACACTGATTTATACACTATTTAATATTTCAAAAATGGTAGTAGAAATTTTTTTTAAATGGAAATTAGTTTTAAAAAGGGAAATCAATAATCAGTTATCCTGATAATAATTTATGACATGTTTGTCTCAATTATATAGTTTACCTTGTGGCAAACTATAAAAATAGCCACAAAAAGACAAAATGATGGTTGACCTAAATGGTCTCTAAAAGTTCTTAAGCTCTAAAAATCTGTGATCCTATGACTTCTGTTAAATAATATGCATTCTCATTTTCTTTTTTTAATTTTCAACAATATTCTATTTTTCCAAATACATGCAAAGATATGTTTTCAACATTCATTTTTTTAAGACTTTGTATTCCAAATTTTTCTCCCTCTCTTCTTCACCTCCCTTCTCCCCAAGACTAGAGTAAGTAATCTGATATAGAATAAATATATAGAATTCTTTAAAATATATTTCCATTTATGTCAATTATATGTACTTTAAATTCAGTTGAATTCAAATACCTATAAAATATTTGCACATGCAGAGCAGTATGCTAGATGCTGGAGGAGATAAATACATAAAGAAGCTAAAGTATCTACCTATCTATCTATTTTATGGAGTTTATAATTTAGTAGGAGCATAAGAGACATACAGAAAAAATACAAATGTTTTATAAGTGTATGAGAAGAGTATAGAGTGCTGAAGTATGATATTTCACAGTGAAACAGAATTCCACTGATAACTTTCCCTGAATTCAAATATACTAAGGGCATCAAACAAAGCCAAATGTAAATTTGATCTTCATTTTAGATATGAAATAAGTCACTACAAAAATGATAAGATTCTATTAGTACTTAAAGGAGCTTTTTCTATATGGAATGTTATGTTGAACTGAGTGATCAAAAAGCATCAACAATGTCCTGGGTTTCAAGATTGACAGGTCCTCTAACACCTATCTAAATCTTTAGTATACATATACTCATTATTGACACTTCCATGTCTTCTCTCACTTCTCTTTGTCCTCCTGTCCTTTCAATATAGGTATCTCATCTGAATATTATATCCCAGAGTACTGAGAAATTACATGAATTATCCTGGGTTGTAAGTCAGCATTCAGCAGAGCAGGGTCTTAAATACAAGTCCTCTAGTGTCTCTGGACAATTCTCTAAACATTATGATACACTAATTAATAACTGATCCTCATCCTTTGCCCAAAAATCTCTGTTCAATTTATCCTAAAACAACTTTCCTCTAGAACAACCCTTCTTCTTAATATCTACCTGGAAACTTCTTTAACCTCTGTATAAACACAACAGGTTTATCTCTTTTAGAAGATGCTTTCTGATAAATACTATCTATTCTCTAATCTCAATGCCACTTTTAACTTACTTTTCCTTCTCAAAAACACACTTGTTATTTACTAAATTTTTATTCATATATACTTAGATCAAATATTTGTCTCCTAATCTCTATTAGATAGTATGTTAAGTTTGATTCAACTTGGGTACATTTTGTGGTATTTCTATAAAGTCACTGGTACATAACAGAGGAATTTGCACAAAGTTTTATTAAACTAATAGAATAATTAACTGAAACATTTATTATTTATTGTTCAACTACTAGGAAGTAGCTGTTTCTAGTTTCAAGCCTTAAGAAAGCACCACTTGTGAATGAAAGATATGTTAACTAGAAAATAGGTGAAATTAATTTATTAGGACAAAGAAATAATAGAATGGGAAAGATCTAAAATAATTTTATAAGCAATTTAAAAAATCTTGACCCTTTATCTTGAATTATTTAGTAAGTGCTAAGAAATTCTAAATTTCATCTTAGTGTTAATATTTATTAGTTTCTTGAATTTTATTTTAAAATAAATTGGATATACAGTCAACTCTCAACATTCATGTGTTGATCTTTCATGATTTTAAGCATTTGCATGATTTTGTTTGTAACCTCATTTTCACTTTTATAATGGCAATTGTGCACATTCACAGCTATGCAAAGTAGAGAAAAAATGAAAGAGAAAATACATACAAGTTTGTAGAGTAGTAGCTGTTATCCTACCAGGCACTTCACTAGTCATGTTCACCTTATTGTTATGAAGAGCTACTTGTGCATCTGATACATATTTTTATTGTTTGCTTTTAAAATAAGTGTTAATATTCATATTAAGTATTGCAATTATGCCCCTGTTAATATTAACATTAAGTGTTGCAATTATGCCCCTAAAGTGTAGTGCAAGTTCTTTGGACTCTAAGCACAAGGATGCAGAGTCAGTGATGTAGCTTAATAAGAAAATCAAGTTATTAGATAAACTTCTTGCTGGAATGGTTACAGCTACTGTCAGCCAGAAGACCCTTAAGGATCTCAAACAGTACATAAAGCAAATGTCACTAATGGATTATTTCAAACTGGTATGATCCTCATTACACTACACTACACTACACATGAAAGTCAGTGTCAGAGATGATGTTAAGACCTTATCAATCTTAGGAGCAGCTAGGTGGCACAGGGGATAGAGCACCAGCTCTCAAGTCAGGAGGACCTGAGTTCAAATCTGATCTCAGACACTTAATATTCCCTAGCTGTGTGACCCTGGGCAAGTCACTTAACCCCAATTGCCTCAGGGAAAAGCAAAAAGCAAAAAAGATTTTATCAATCTTGCCAAGTTCTGATGCAGCCCTTAAAGCCCCAGGAACCCTTTCCTAGGTTTTCCGAGTGGCCAGGGTAGAGAGGTTTTCAGCAGTATAGGATGCTCTCCTATACAATGCTCTCACAATGTGATTTGACACAGTGAAAGGCAAGATGGAAGTTAAAAAAATGTTTTCATTTTAAGAATTTTATTTGCTGTACAGTATTAATTGTACTATAGATTGCATGTGTTATGAAAAGTTAGTATTATCTGAAATCAATATTTGTTTTTAAAATTGAAATGTTAGCATAAAAGGTCACAAAATTCTAGGGAATTACTAGTGAGAAAACATTTTAAAGTATGTTGCCAATTTTATTTGTGTACTACATTTTATGGGTTATTCATGGTTACTGCATTAGGAAAGTGTACATTATCAGAATTAATGTGTTATTATAAAGAATTATATGCAGAAAAGTGTATTTTTGGGAATTTCTAGTGAAACACTAAATTTCTGGTGGTTGTGGAAACTTCTTTCCCATACGTTCACCGTATCAATATTTGCAAGTTTTACTTCCTATGAACATTATCTCCATGAAAATTGATAAATGACTATATATAATTTTTCTTGATACTAAAAATCATGTATGTCAAAAATGAAGAAGTAGTCTTGTCTTCAACAAGTATTGCCAAATTCATGAGCTTTAGCTTCTAATATGTAAATAGCTGCTCAGTATTGTGGTTTTCCTAACACATTTTCAGATAATCTCTTCTTTGGAGTATGGTCGATCTACTCTCTCTTACCTGTGACTTTTGTCCCAATGACCAAGGGGAGAGGAATCTCATCTGGAAGATCTTTGAACTGGGACACATCTGCAACCTTCCTTTGTTGTAGGAGCCGAATTTTTTGCCGTTTCTGTTTTAATGCTGCTCGTTCCTCCTCAAAAAATGCAGAAGAACACCTAGGATACATCATTAGGTTAGCTAAATGGAATCCTGTTATTTAATTCAAATTCTGACCTCCAAACCATGTCCTTAATAGGCCTCTTGTTAAACTTCATTCACACACACACAAAAAATGACCTTTCATATTTAAAAGGCACTTTTAAGGTCTTTAAAAACAGGTATCTTACCATGTTCAGTAATAAGCAGGCATAAGGATTGTCTATTTTTTTAGATAATTTGAAGCAGGCAAGTGATTTGTCCAAGATCATTTGATTTGAAGTCTAAAATGCCTACTTCAGTTTTCCTTTCAAAAAAATTGTGCTATGTCTCTCAGGAGTGAGGAGTCATAAATACACTTACATCATACTGTTAGAATTTCAAAGTATGAAATATTTTACTTAAATAAAAATCAAAACATTTAAGTAACAAACTGTTTCTAAAGTCTGGCTGCCTCATATGCTCAAATACTTTGGTGAACTCAAAGAACAATGAGTCTTACTATTAGTGGTGGGCAGGCAAATGATTCAACTTTATACTCTTAAGAATATACCCAAAAGAAAGAGGGGATATGGTGCCCTGTTGATGCTACGAAGTGGTATTAACAAAATTGAGAAGAATGATGACAGCAGACAATAAAAGAGGAAGAAGGCAGATCATGTGATTAATATAGAAGTAGCATAACATACTGTGATATTAATCTTATATTAATATATGGGAAATGGGGCAGCTTGGTGGCACAGTGGATAGAGCACCAAAGCTGAAGCCAGGAGGACCTGAGTTCAAATCTGGCCTCAGACACTTTAAGACTTCCTAGCTGTGTGACCTTGGGCAAATCACTTAACCCCAATTGCCTTAGCAAAAATAAAAATAATAATGGTGATGATAATATATGGAAATTTAAAATTTGCAAAGCATTTTACAGATACTATTTCATTTGATCCCCACAAAAATCCTGGTAAGAAATTGTTATTAGTATATTCATTTTATAAAAGAAGTTATAAGGGACTTCGGATGGTACAGCTACTAACTATCTGAGGTTTAAGGATTTCACCTCAGGTCTTCCTAATTTCAGGTTCAGTGATCTATCCACTGAACAAGCTAACTAATTCCACAACACTTTTACTTCAAAACATTTGAGAGGCACAGAGAGACAGATAGGGAAGAGAGACAGAGAAGAAAGAAAAAAAGTGTTTCTGTAAATATTTTCGAAGACAAAGAACAATAATAAAACATTAACAACTTGATATTATAAAATTTATGTCTGGGGGTAACTAGATGATGTATGGATAGAGCAGTCGTCCTGGAATCAGGAGGACCTAAGTTCAAATTTGGCCCTCGGGAACTTAACACTTACTAGCTGTGTAAGTCACTGGGCAAATCACTTAACCCAACTGCTTTGCAAAAACAAAACAAAACAAAATTTGTGTCTGTACTTCTGATACACAATTTAAGAAAAACCAAATTTTACCTTAATTAGCCAAATCAAATAGACTTAATAGACGACTTCAGTTTTCCCACTAGTATGGAGAAATTTCTATGTAAAATAACTCTATTACAGATAATACCATAAAACAATAAGGATCAATGCTTCTAAAAAAATAAAATGGCATAAAATTCTCCTACTTAAAAACAAACAAACAAACAAACCCACATTGTACCATAAAAAAGTTAAGGTTCACTTAAGGTATTTAGTAGAGTAAAATGAAAAAAGTTACTTGTGGGAAAGGTTAAATCAAAGTTCTTCAGAAGATAAAGAACTTCAGGAAAAACAGTAACAGGCAGCATCATATGTCAAGGTAATCTTTTGTCAGGAAGTTCTCATAATGTTACTTGTAATATTTAAGCTAAAATTATGAAGACATATTTAGCAGATAAGAACACAATCTTAAAGTTAGTGGTACATAACATAATGATAACTAATCAATTTAAAACTAAACAAAAAAACCACAACTATATTTTTACCTCCGTGGTTTTCCCATCAGTCGTCTAATTTTTCCCCATTCCACTCTTGTTAACTTTCGGGTCTTCAGATTAGGAAAAGATTCTTTCAGACAGACACAAAAGTCATTATCTCCTTCAAATAGCGGTCTGTTAAAACAAAGGTGCTATTTTAATAAGTTTCAAGCAATTGGCTATTTTCTTAAAATGAATAAAAAGCATACTAACTTTCTAGGATCATTCTTTTGGTTAAGTGCTAAACATTTCATTATAAAAATAACTGCTATTGCTACAATTTCTATGTATTAATAACAACAGCTAGCATTATGCAGTGTTTTAAGGTTTGAAAAGCACCTTAGGAATAACTCATTTGATCCTCACAACAATCATGAGAGGCAGCTGCTCATTTTCAGATGAGAAGAGTCAGAGCTCATGAGACTTGCTTCAGGGTCACGTGGCAAAGAAAGTATATAAATAAATTACCCCAATTGCTATTCCTTAAATTCTATTAGTCACTGACACTTGTTATATTCAATTCCAAAGCTGCCCAAGAATTACAATATTACCTACAAAGGAGATAGTGTGACAGACTAGGTTCAGTGGTCTGCTCTTCTGTGATCTCTCTGGGTCACCTTTCCCCAGAGTTTTCTTGGCACAGACAATGGAGCACTTCGCCATTTCCTTCTCCGGTGGATTAAGGTAATAGAGATTATGGTAAGGGTCACGTAACTAGTAGGAGGCTGAGGATGAATTTGAACTCAGGTCTTCTTGACTCCAGGTTTAAGACTCGATCCACTGAGCCATACCTAGCTGCTTCCTAGACTGGACCACTAATTTAAAATTAACTATAAATATACTTCACATGTGCCCCTGCAGAAAGAATATATTTTGACTTAAGGATCATATCTTAGTTTAGTTATGAAATCAATGGAATCCCTAGATGTGGAATCCCAGTTAATCAACAACTATTTACTTGTTTAACAAGTCTACATCTACTACAGAAGTACTGTACTGGGGAAACAAAAGCAAAAAAAACAGTTCCTGACTTTGTGAAGCTTATATTCTATTAGAGTTAATAATATGTCCATGCCTAAGTATAACAGAAAATAAATATTTAAGCAGAAGATCTTTTGAGGGATTGGGAGAAAGAGAGCACTAGAAGCTGAGAGGATCAGGAAAGGTCTCCTAGGAAGGTGTGGCACTTAAGCTAAGCTGCAATGGAAAGGAGGGGGGCATTCTGGGTATGGGAGACAGCCTTTGCCAAGGCACAGACAAGAGATGAAGTGTGGCATGTAAAGTTTAGAAACAAATATATTTTGGCTTGACTGCAGAATGCATGAAGGGGAGTCCTGTAGCAAATTAAGTCAGTCCTAGAAACCCAGGAGTATGGATGATTAATAGTTCCAGGAGTTCTTTTGAATGGTCCTTAGCAATCCAGTGAAACTTTTGGGCAGGAAACTGAAAACTGAGTATTACTAAAAAAGTTTTCATTAACTGTGCCTGGTAGAAATTAAATGTTTCACAGTGGAAGGGTAGATTCAGGAGATGAATAGTTGGTTAAAAGAAATGATACCTTAGAAATGAATTTGGATTTCTGGAACAAGGCTTAAAATGTAGGAGAGTAATGTGATCTTGACTCATTATCATGAGTCTACTTAGAGAAAGAATTGGTAAAAAAAAAAAAAATATATATATATATATACTTGCCAGAAAAGGGCTTTTCCCACGGGCTTCACTCACTTTGGAATGTTTTGACTACTCCATCATGCTCCAGCAAAATTTATCACTGGAAAATCTCATCATCTTACAAGAACTAATTAATTAGTCTCGTTATTTATACCTAATCAAAAGCTGCCCCTCTGATTTGAAGGTGGAGCTAAAAATCCTCCATTGTGGAGAGGGCTGAACTCATTTTTGGAAGACTGACTCTTCTACTAGCCCTCTCCCCCTTCCATTTTCAGTTTTCCTTTATGTACAGACTTTCCTCATTGGAAACTCCCTGAAGGTAGGGACTGTCTTATTTAAACCTCTCATGCTTGGCACAGTGCCAGCCATATAGGCAGCAGTTAATATTCAATGACTATTAATTAGCTTTAAATGAACAAAGAAGAGAAGTCTCTATCTATATCCATACATACATGTGTGCACATGCTCACAGTGACTGTATCTCAACAAAGTAGATACCACAGAGAGAAACTACAAGATAGGGATAACAAGGATGATAAAGATGACAAGAAATTAACGGGAGATAAAAATCCAAGAAAGCATTCATTAATAATTACTAGCCTTACATGTTGACACAAAATACACAAATTATAATTAAAAGATAAAGTTTAAATAAATAGAAAATTAATAGCATACAACCAAAAGCAATTTTCCAACATTTAAATGGTCAAAGGATGATGAAGAAATTATTTTCAACATAAGAAATGCAGGCTATTAACAACTATTTCTTACTCAGCTCTGCTTCAGACTCTCCAGACTTCACCACTCTTCCCATTCCCTTCTCACCCTGGACATTTCCAAGGCTTACATTTTGGGGAGGGGCCCAGGCCAGCCATCTCTCATTCTTTTCCTGGTCCACTTCTGACTCTCTAGAATTCTTGTTTCACTCCAGCCCCCATGAAGGGACTTCTCCTGTTCTTCCCTTTCTTTTCATTTCCTTTTATATAATACTATTTTTCCCCATTAGGATGTGAAGTCCTTGATGGCAGATACTGTCTTTCTTTTTATTTGTATTTGTATCCGTAGTGCTTAGCACAATGTCTGATATAGTAAATGTTTAATGTTTATTGACCTTATAAGAAAAAAAAATGCTCAGATCATTAATAATAAGAAAAATCCAAAACATAACAAGGAAATTTACTTCAAAACCAGCAAGCTAGCAAAAATGACAAAAGATGGGAATAATCAATGTTGGAGAGATTGGAGAAAGACAGGCACACTGATACATTCTTGGTCGAACCTTAAATTGATCTGTTCAGTCTAGGAAAAAAATTTGGAATATTATGAGTAAAGTAACTAAAATATTTGGGTTCTCTGACAAGAGAGATTCTTCTAAGGCATATAACTCCTCAATGAGGTCCATAAAAAAAAGAAATGAAAGCTCCAAATATACCAAAATTTTTATAGTTACATTTCTTGTGGAAGGAAAAAACTGCAAATAGGGGAATGCTCATCAATTGAGGGAAGGACTAAGCAAACTGAGATACATGTGTAGTAAAAAAATGATGTACAAGATGAATATAGAAAAACATGAATAAAAACTTACGTGAAATAAGGCAAAATGATATAAATCGTGTCAGGAAAACATTATACAAAATGACAACAACAGAAATGGTTAAAAACCCCAAAAAACTTATACAGAATACTTCAAAATTTATAATTTAGAATAAACTTGGTCTCAGAAGAAACAGAAGACTTCTTTCTGTTTCACTGCATCAGTCAGGCGCTATGAATATGGGTCTCTGCATAGGACATTAGATTTTTTTTCTATATATATATTAAATGCTTTGTTTTTAAAAAATGGATATCTGGGAAGGAGGGAAGAAAAATACTGGAAGAAATCTAGGCAATATAAAAACAAAATATATTAACAAAAATTCATGTTTAAGAAAGTAATATTAATCAGAGACGTTAGTGCAAGAAGACAAATTTGACCTCATAGATACAACTGAGATCTGGCAGGAGAGGATTTGCAATTGGAATATGGAAAGATCTTCTTTATATCAAAGAATGAATGACAGATAAAAGGATTTATGAGTAGCACTATCTATTAAAAAGAAATACTTATGAGTGGAACAGGAATAGGCGAAAGCAGGAAAAAAAGGAACTTGTATGAAAATCAGTGGAAGTAAAGTAGAAGAGGTATCAAATTAGTCTATAGATCTCTAAACAGAAAATGGAAATAGCTAAGTTTGGAAAATAAATCATAAGCCTGGCACAGAAAAATAATATAAGTCACAGCTCCCATAAATAGGAAGAATGTGGTTATGAATTTCCACAAGCCAGGTAAGACTGTGTTGAGTAGTCCCTTTATTGATCTGAGAGCCAGGGTTTACATACTCTCTAAACTAATACTGCAATAATACTAAACTTTTTTCAGGCTACTTAGTATACATTCCAAGATTACAGGTATCCATCCTTTCCAACATTCCAGTTTGACATTAACATTAAACAGTAAGTAGCAATAATAATCTATTTATCTAACAGAGTCATAAATTGGAGCAATTAGTAGAAACAAACTACTTATCTAACAAAGTCATAAACTGTAGCAATTACCAGTAACAAACTACTTATCTAACAAGGTCATAAATTGCATTGTTTGTGATGTCTTGTTCCAATTACATGCATTGTCCAAAGATATCTTAAATTTATCTCAAGCATTTCTCTCATCACTGTCAGGGAAGATAGCCAATGCTTTGAACTGTGTGCCCTTACAAAAAGCAGGTCTCAAATAATACCTGGACCGGGCTCTTCCTGTACATAAACTTATTCAATACTAGCTCTCTACAACAGGGAACCTGAATTTCCTGGACATTTAATTCCATACAGCATTTATTAAGTAACTTCTAGAATAGGTACCATGATAGATACTAAGAATACAAAGACACTTGGGAAGAATTCTCTTCCCAAAACAGAAGTTGCTTAACTTATTTATAACTTGATTCTTTTTGTAAAAATTAAATTTGTTTACAATTATGAAACCTTTTTTCTCCCTCCCATTTTCCCTCAATCCCGTGAGGAGAAAAGCAAACAGAAAAAGAAAATTCTTGAAATGATCAAGCACTGACAGGCAAAACAAATTTTTATACTGGCCATGTCCAAAAACATGCCCTTCATTCTGCATATAAGTTCATCACCTTTTTGATAGGCCATAGGTAGCATTTTTCATCATTGGTCCTCCTAAATTGATCTTATAAAAAGATGAGTAACCAATAAGGTAAACCACTATAATTCTTACCCAAAAAAAGGGAGGGTGAGGGTGGCACATTAGTGGATGAAGTGGAAATGCTATTTTATTTGTGGTAAAGTGACCATACCATTTGAAAATTTCTGATTAAAAAAAGGAAAGGAGGGGCACCTAAGTGGCACAGTGGATAGAGCACCAGCCCTGAAGTCAGGAGGACCTGAGTTCAAATCTGGTCTCAGACACTTAACATTGCCTAGCTTGGGCAAGTTACTTAACCCCAATTGCCTCTGTGCCCAAAAAAAAAAAAAAAATGGTACTGGCTAAGAAATAGGATAGTGAATCAGTTATAGGTTGGATTAGGTTCACAAGATAGAATAGTCAATGTCTATATATGTAATCTAATCTAATTATGTAATCTAATATATAATCTAATGTTTGATAAACCCAAAGATTCACTACTTGACAAAAATTGGAAAACAGTATAGCAGAAACTCTGAATTGACCAATGCCTAACACCCTATACCAATAATGTCAAAATGGGTTTATGATTTATAGACATAAAGGGTGATACTATATGTAAATTAGAAAAACAAGGGATAGTCTACCTCTCAGATCTATGGGGAAGGAAGAAATTTATGGCCAAAGAAGAACTAGAGAATATTATGAAATGCAAAATGGATAATTTTGATTATGTTAATAAGTTTTTATACAAACAAAACCAATGCAGTCAAGATCAGAAGGGAAGCAGAAAACTGGGGATAACTTTTAAATACAAGTGTTCTGATAAAGGCCTCATTTCTAAAATAGAGAAAATGAGAAATGGTCAAATGATATGAACTGATAATTTTCAGATGGCAAAATTAAAGCCCTCTATAATCATATGAAAAAAATGCTCTAAATCATTATTTGTTAGAGAAATGCAAATTAAGACAGTTTTGAGATACCACTTCACACCTCTCAGATTGGCTAAGATGACAGGAAAAGATAATGATAAATGCTGGATGGCATGTGGGAAAAGTAGGACACTAATACACTGTTGGTGAAGTTGTGAATTGATCCAACCATTCTGTCGGGCACAAGGGAACTATGCCCAAAGGGCCATCAAACTATGCATACCTTTTAATTCAGCAGAGTCTCTATAATTCTGATGATGGACAAAAAGGAGAGCTATCTAAAGAGGTCAATAAGGATGTTGGGGAACTAATCAACCAAATATGAGTTTCAAAAGATATGTATAAAAGATGAGAAAATGTTCCAATTCTTGTACTTGTTTTAAAAATAATCAACCTCATAAATAGACGATGGGAAAGAAATGGTTTGACAGTTTATTTGAAAGAACCCTGCAAAGTGTAAGAAGTTAAATACTGCCATGGAAAGAGCACCAAGACTGAAGTCAGGACGACCAGAGTTCAAATTTGGCATTACACAATCACTAGCTGTGTGACCCTGATCAAGTCAATTAACTTCTGCTTGCTTCAGTTTCCTCAACTGTAAAATGGAAATGATAGTACCTACCTCCCAAAGTTGTTATAGGGATCAATGATAAAGTGCCTAGGAAAATGTCTGGCACAAAGTAAGCATTATATAAATATTATTACTAATGTTGATGAATAATACAAAAATGCTCATAGCATCTTAGGTTGTATTAAGAAAAGCAAACTGACATATACTGGATTATTTGCTGCCTAGGGGAAGGGGGTGGGGGAAAAGGAGGGAAAAAATTTGGAACACAAGATTTTGCAAGGGTGAATGTTGAAAATTATCCCATGCATATGTTTTGAAAATAAAGTTTTAATTTAAAAAAAAAAAAAGAATTTCATTGGGGAAAAAAAGAAAAGCAGATTGAAAAGGATTATGAAAGTGATAGTCCTACTGTACTCTGCTCCAATCTTATTACACTATGTAATATTGCATTAAATTCTGGGTGTCATAACTTAGAAAAGGCTAGACAGAATATGTCCAGGGTAGGCTAATCAAAATGATAATGGCTTAGAGATTCTATTAAATGCATTTCAGTTCAAGGAACTGGGTTTTTTGGGGGGGTTTTTGCTTTTTGCTGAGGCAATTGGGGTTAAGTGATTTGCCAGGGGTCACACAGCTAGTGTCTGAGGTCACATTTGAACTCAGGACTTCCTGACTTCAGGGATGATACTCTATCTATTGTGCCACCTAGCTGCCCCAGAACTGGTGTTCTTTAGGCTGAAGAGAAGACTTAGAAGTAAGATGAGAGAAGAAACTATGCTCTTCAAACATCTGAATGGAAAAGTTTGTTTTCCTTAGCCTCAGAAAGCAGAATCAATGAAATTCACAAGTTTTAGAGAGGCATATTTATGCCTGATTCAAGAAAAATGCTAAGATCCAAAGCTACTCTCTGTTAACCCTCTAAAAGTGGAATAGGTTTGCTTATGTACTGGAGGTCTTCAAGAAAAGGCTAGATACTGTCAGTACTAGATATTTGTAGAAAATATTCTTGTTATGTACCCATGGCCACTCAGTTCTCTTACAGAACTAAGACTTTATGATTTGGATTCTGTGATGCAGATAAAACCATGACCCTCAATAATCTTTCCCAAACCCCTTAGAAACTAAGGCAGGAAACCACCTTACTCACAAGCCTCTAAAACCAGGAGCCAACCTAGACTCAGAAATCATTCTATTTCATAATATAAAGTAATTGTGAATCCTTTGAGCCTAACTTAATTCAAATCTGAATCTTCATGGGACTCAGTTTCAGACTAGAGTGAAAATACTTTATCAAGTAGGTGGCCAATAAATCATAGTAGTTAGAAGACAGTAATTAGTCCATTAGATTTCTAAAAAGTGATTATCAAAACCTTCAGAATTTTTCCCATAGTTCTTATATAGCTGTGTACCCAAGATTCAATCAGATACTTGTTTAATTTTTCCTATTTATATAAAGGACACTTATTAGCAAGTTCTATAAGTATTTCTTTTGAAAACAGTAACTGTCTTTTTCAAAATGCTATCTGAATAATTTTTATCACCAAATATGTCTGTACCCATCAAACTTACATAAAACCCCAAGAAAATAGATCTTTCACTGCAGATAGTAATCTATCTTTGAAGAATTAACAGAATATTCACAATTTGAAATATCTACATTTTTTGTCCTTTAAAAAAATTTCCATTTAATTTATCAACAGATCCTAAAATTCCTTTCTCAGAAAGGGAGAAAGAAATGCCAAATTATGGATAAAGTAGATTGTTTATTTGAGAAAGAACAAAAAAATTTATTTCAAAGAGGGGAGGAATATATACCATAGTGTCTTACTAAGCACATTTTAAAAAATATTTCATCTAAAAAGGAATGATTCTAAGGACCAAATATCTATAAGTGTTTAAAAAAACCTGAATTTATAGTTCAAATTAGTGTAAAACATAACACATACTTATCTATATTTGAATAGAACCATTCATATATACACCACTTGTGCGCTTTAGGAAGCTTGAGAAGATTACGAAGACGGAAGCCAATCTTCTGTGAAGCTTTCTTGTCTGGTGTTGACATTGTTGCTGTGAATTTCTAGAAAATGAAATAGAGATTATTTGAAATTCAGTTTCCTAAGTGAAGTGCCTTTGTAGAAAAAAACAAATTGTTTTGTAAAACTTTATAAAATATTCAAAATTCCTAAGCTAAAATGTTTTATTAGAATTAACTTAAAGTCCACAAGTTTTCATAAAGCATATCATAAAAATCAAAATTGATAATTGTCTTATCCATTCTAAATAATATCCTCAATGAAAAAGGATCCAAGATCTTAGCAATGTGGGTACTACCTCCAATAACATAGTTTGAAACTTACCCACTCTTTTCTATGCTGTGACCATTTCCTTTCACAAACCCTCCATAATGAAACATACAGCCTATTTATAATTCCTCATTTTACTCTATGACCAACCTATCTACTTTTCTAGTCATATTTTTAAATATATTTTATTGATCACCTTTATTTGCAAATATATTTCTCCTTTTTCACCTCAGAAAGAGGACCTTTATAAATGACAAAGAATAAAGTAGCAAAAAAAAAATCTCATTTTTATTCTTCGAATTCAATGTTGATTTTGATTTTTGCTCTAGCAAGTCAATGGTCTGACAATACACTAAAATTAATTCTGGAATATTGTTACCATATTTTTTGAAGAAACTTTTTCTATAGAAAAATAAATAAAACCAAAAACACAAGGGAAAGAATAAGTTCTAAACCAGAAGACTGTTTTTTTTTTATTTGTAAATCACATTCTACTTTTTTTTTTGGGGGGGAACATAATTTGTTACAAAAATTCCACAGGGCATTCAAACTTTTTTTTATTGTACTTTAATTTCATTAGATGTAGATCAGTAGATAGTAGAGTTGCTAGAAACCAGAATTTTGGGGTTGGGGAAGTACAAAAATTCACAACCAGTATGTTTCTATAACAGTGAACTATCAAATGAAAAGACATGTTAATAGACAAATAAGAAAAATAAATGGAAACTACACACAGCTCTCTACATTTTTCCTCCTTCAAACCCCTAGCTCTTTTGTCTACATACATTCCATAATTATAATGGTGGGGCTTTTTTGAGTATTATTTATTATCTACTTCAATAGCCTTTGTTGGAAGTTATTTATTCATTTCAATTATGTTCCAATTGCTCAAAAATGTTGGAAAACCTTTTTTGGATTGGTCTTTAGACTCACTTTATAAGCCATTCACAATAATGACTATTAAAAAAAGAAAAAATGAGGAAAAGATATGTACAGAAATATATCAGCTCTTTTTTCAGGACAAAGAATTGGAAATTTAAGAGATATCCATCAATTGGGGAATGGCTGAATAAATTGTGGCATGTTATTATGATAGAATACTATTGTTCTATAAGATATAATGAGGAGGATGCTCTCAGAAAAACCTCAAAAATCCTCTAAGAGCACATGCTAAGTGAAATGTACTTTGTACAAAAAGCAATGTTGGGAGATAAGCTGTGAATGATTATGCTATTCTCAGTAATAAAATGATCCAAGACTATTCTGAAAGATTTATGATGAAAATGTCATTCATACCCAGAAAAAGAACTATGTCTGAACACAGATTGAAACATACTTAAAAAAAAAACCCAACTCTATTTTTGAGGATTTTTTTTTTTGGGGGGGGAGAGATCTATTTTCTTTCACAACAAATTTCATATGGGCCTTCTCAATGGTGGGGGGATGGAGAAGGAGGAAGGAAGAAAATCTAGATCTCAAAGTTTTAAAAATAAATGTAAAAAAATTGTTTTCCATGTAACTGGGAAAAATGAAACATTAAATGAATAATGATGGTACTACTGACATTTCTGACAAAATGTTTAAATGTCTTCCTTTTTCAGTCCCTATTCTTCATATTGCTAATTTCAGCCAGTCAAATCTCAACCTCAAATCATCTTCTCATCACTTCCCTTCTACATATGTGCTAACTATACTTCACAATCTAAGCCCTTACTGCCCCTAAGCAATCCTCCTATTATCTTAATCAATTCTTATCATTACCTTATCAACTCACCTTCCACTGCAGCTCTCCCAAAACTTTTCATTCTTCCTCAAACATCCTCAAACTCTCAGCTGAGAATTGTTCCATATATTTTACTGATAGCCCTCTTGTCACCCCCACTCCATTGTTTATTTTCATTCTCTCCCTGTCTAGAGCCTTTTTTTTCTTTTTTGCTGAGGCAATTGGGGTTAAGTGACTTGCCCAGGGTCACACAGCTAGGAAATGTTAAGTGTCTGAGACCAGATTTGAACTCAGATCCTCCTGACTTCAGGGCTGGTGCTCTATCCACTGCGCCACCTAGCTGCCCCTAGAGCCTTATTTCCTAGCAACATGTTCATGTTTGCCCTATCCTGAAAAAGCTCTCATTTATTCCTTCTAATAGTAATATCCCACATATCTTCTGTCCTTGCAGCCAAACTCCTAGAAAAGACCATCTACAATAGGTACTTCCACTTTCTCTTTCACTTCTTAATCTGACACTCCCACATCCAATCTTATTCTACTGAAATTTTTCTCTTTTAAATTATTTACAATCTCTTGGTTGTCAAATCTAAAGTGTTTTTTTTTTTCTGTCCTCATTCTCCTTAATCCCTCTCTGTAGCCTGTGACATTACTGATCATTCTTTCCTCCTTGATATTTTCTCTCTACATTTTCAGAACACTACTCTTTCTTCTGCCTATCAGACCACTCCTTTTGTTCCCTTTGCACAATTCTCTTAGGACCTTTAACCACAGACGCCACTGTTAGGGCTCTCTTCTCTTTCCCTCTATTTCCACTTCACCTGGTGACATCGACTAATTTCATTACCATCTCTGTGATGATTCCTCAAATCTATCTATCCTACTCCAAACTCTGCTGAGCTCTAATCTTACACTTCCAACTTCCTTTCAGACATCTCAAATTGTAAATCCAACAAACATCTTAAATTCACTATGTCCAAAACAGAGTTTATCATCTTTCTCATTAAACTCTTCTCAACTGCCCCACCCCCTTACTGTAGAGTGTAACTCAGACTCCTCATTTTTTCTCATTGCCAAGGGCTGTTGATTTTACTTTTGCAACATCTCTCATGTACATATTTCTTACTTCTATATGTATATGCTTCTCTTCTCTGACATTACTACCACTGTAGAGTACACCTTCATTATCTCATGGATTATTACAATAGCTTGTAGATGAATCAGCCTGCCGTGCATCAATCCATTCCATCTCTAAAGTGATTTCCCTAAAGCACAATTCTGTTCATATCATCCCTTTCTTTCTCCTACCTAATAAACTCCAGTAACTTGCACATGTATCCTGGATGAAATACAGAATGCTTCTTGGCACTCAAAAGCTTTTATAATCTAGTCTCCTCCAACCTTTCTAATCTCCTTGCACTTTACTCTACAATCCACTGACAATGCCCTCTAGGCATGAACTAGATGACCCATCTCTTAGCTCTGAGTATTTTTTCTGTTTTCTTTCTGCTTAGAATGCTGCCTAGAATGCTCTTTCTTTTAGTGCTTTCGACTACTGACCTTCCTGACTTAGTTTAAGTCTTAACTAAAATCCTACCTTCTGTTTGTTTTTTTCTTCCTTTTGATCTGATTTTTCTTCTACAGCATGACAAATGTGGGAATATGTTTAGAAGAACTGCACTTTTAACCTATAATGGATTGCTTGCTATTTAGGGGAAGCAGAAGCGGAATGGAGAGGGGGTGAGAAAAATTTGGAACTTAAGATTTCACAAAGGTTAATGCTGGAAACTATCTTTACATGTATTTGGAAAAATAAAAAGCTATTTTTAAAAAAGAAATGATAAAAAGGATCATTTCAGAAAAAAAAAACTGGAAAGATTTATATAAATGGATGCAGAGTGAAGTGAGCAGAATCAGGATAACACTGTACTTAACTAAGTCTTTCACAAGTTGTTCCTTGCTGTAGGAGTTAACAGTAAGATCAACTTGTGAAAGAGTTACTTTGATCAAGACAATGATCCAAGACAATTCCAAAGGATCCATGATGAAAAGATGCTATCTCCAGTTCTGATGAATTCCAAATGCAGAGTGAGATATACTTATTTTATATACTTTATTCTTATTTCTTATGTGTTTGTGTTTTATTCACAATCTGGCAAATGTAGAAATAGATTCTGCATGACTTCATGTGCATAATTAATATCAAATTGTTTACCTTCTCAAAGAATGAGGTGCTGAAGGAAGAGAGTTTGGAATTTAGTTTTTTAAAAGTGCTAAAAGTTATTTTACATGTAGTTGGGAAATATCAATAAAATAAATACAAATATATTTTAAAAATAAAATAAAATAAAATCCCACCTTCTACAGGAAGCAATGGATAGAGTACCAGGCTTGAAGTAAGGAAGACCTGAGTTCAAATCTGGGTTCAGAAATTTACTAGCTGCGTGACCCTGGACAAGTCACTAAAACTCTTGTCTGCCTCAGTTTCCTCATCTATAAAATAAATTAGAGAAGGAAATGGCAAACCATTCCAGTATCTTTATTAAGAAAACCCCAAATGGGATCACGAAGACTTGGATATGACTGAAACAAATGAATAACCAAAGAAGATTCCCCAACCCCTCTTAATTCTGTCTATAACCTATTTTGTATGTATTTATTTGCATGCAATCTCCCTCAAGTACAGACACTGTCTTTTATCTCTTTTTATATCCTCATGCTTAGCCCAGTGTTTGGTACATAGTAGATGCTTAATATTTATTTATTATTTGACTGACAAAGATGCCCAGCTTACTCAGCAGACTTGACTCTCAAAATTCTATTTCCAAAAATTGAACACACTCTTAAAGACTGAAGATCTGCCACCAGAGAAGATATTCTAAGCTTTAATAATAGTACTTTTGCACATTTTCCCTCTCAAGCACTTTCATATTCTTTGTACATTTACTTGCCCCCAATAGATTGTAAAATTCCTTGAGTACAAGGTCACATATTTCATTCATTTTGTATATTTTCTAAAAATCTAACTAATAATAGATACTCAAAAAAGTTTGTAGAATTAAATGTCTAGCTGACTATATATCACAGACACTGAGAACAACTAAAAAGTAAGGTTCAAAACACATTCTGAACAATAGTAATACTGTGAATAAGTGTTTATCATAAGTATTTTGAACAGAACAATACTCATTTGTATATATAAATTTGGATGTTTCCTTTTAAAGATGGAGGGAATGGAGGAAAGCCTTCATTAAAATTCAACTCCATCATAGAGTAAAGGTGATACCATTTTCTCGCTGTACCTGAAAACTGTAGCAGTTTAGATAACGTATGACAATAAAAAGCAAGGTCAATTCCCCTTGGGAAAAAGTTGTCCTATGGGGGCAGCTAGGTGGTGAAGTAGATAGAGCACCAGCCCTGAAGTCAGGATGACCTGAGTTCAAATCTGGTCTCTGACCCTCAACATTCCCTAGCTGTGTGACCCTGGGCAAGTCACTTAACCTCAATTGCCTCAGCAAAAAGTAAAAAAAAAAAAAAAGTTGTCCTATGGAAAAAAGTAATCTTGACTGCATTCCAGTAACAAGACATACAGTTTCAGATCTTGTAAAAATTGGAAAATACATCTTCTAGAGAAGCCTAATTCCAGTTGTGGGAGGGAATGAGAGCTCTTCCATGTATTCAAAGCCTGTTCCAGGGATAATGATGATGCTATAAGCACTAGCAATATAAAACAATTGTGTCACCATGAGACCTCCAATCAGAAGAAACACCAAACAAGTATATGATTCTGAAAGAGCAGACCAAACAAAAAATGGCATCTTATTTAACATCAACCTCCAACAGTTTACAAAGCTAACAGGAATGGGGTCTCCAAGGAGCAGGAAGAGTTTATCATCAGAATGTGTTAGCTTTGAAGCTCAGACCTCCTGTTATATTGAAATGGCTTTTATGAAAGCTGCATTCATCTAATTCATAAAGAAATAAACTTGAAATGGCAGAATCCTGAATCCTTTATCTAGTCTATTTCATTTATTCTTTACCATGCAAATATGTGAAGATATATATCTTTCATGGAGAATTTAGAGGAAAGCATAGATTAGAATCACAAACAAAGTGGTAAGGAAGGATATAACAGGATATCCATACTGGTCTTAATTATTTCAATGAAGCAGGATGATAAATCATTTATCGTAAACATGGGATCTAGGAATGAATTAGTGTCTGGAACAGTTGCAACAGAGAAAAAGACAAGGAATGCATTTGAATAAAAAAACTGTTGTGTAACAATGAAATTATTGTTATTTATTATTGAAGTTATATACAATTAATTTAAATACATTAAATCTATGCAGTTTTGTGACTTTCACCAATTGAACAACTTAAAAAGGGAATTAATGATAGGGTTAACAATGATTAAGAAACCAGAGAGGAACAATATTGATATTACTGGGGGAAAAAAAAACCCACAAAGGAAGGTAGTCTATCTGCACTTGATCTAAAACTATATTATAAAGCGGCAATCATCAAAATCACTTGATACTAGCTAAGAAATAGAGTAGATCAATGGAATAGGTTAGGTACACAAGACACAAAAAACAATATAATCTACTGTTTGATAAATCCAAATTCTCCATTTTCTGGCATAAGAATTATTTGACAAAAATTGCTGGAAAACCAGAAAACAGTATAGCAGAAACTAGGCATAGACCAACACTTCATTCTCTTGTAGAAAGATACTATCAAAAGGCGTTTATGATTTTAGACATAAAGGGTGATACTATAAGCAAATAGGAGAGCAAGGGAAAGTTTACCTGTCAGATTTTTGGAGAAGGGAGGAATTTATTTCCAAACAAAAAATAGAGAACATTACAAAATGCAAAATGGATAACTTTGATTACTTTAAATTAAAAAGGTTTTGTACAAACAAAATCAATGAAGCAAAGATTAAGGGAAACAGAAAACTGGGAAACAATTTTTATAGCCAGTCTTTCTGATAATGGCCTCATTTCAAAAATATATAGAAAACTGAGTCAAATTTATAAGAATACAAGTCATTCCCCACTTGATAAATGGTCAAAGGAGATGAACAGACAATTTTTAAATGAAGAAATTAGAGTCATCTATAATCATATTTTAAAATGCTCTAAATCATTCTTGATGAGAAAAATGCAGAGAACAAGAGACTAGGAAAATAGTAGCACTGTTGAAAATAATAAAAGTCCGGAAAAGGGCAGAAGGAAAGACAATGATTCTGCTTTAGACATGCTGAGTTTGAGATGCCTCTGGAACATCCAGTTCAATAAATCCAAAAGAAATATGGGGATAGAGAACTAGCTCAGAGGATTGGCTACATTATCTGGGAAATATTTGCAAAGAAATGATAACTGAACCCCTAGGAGCTGAAGAGATCACAAAGTTAGACATAAAGAAGAAAAGTAAGTTCAGAACAAAGCCTTGGGAATAACCATGGCTAGCTGATATGATGGGGATGAAGAATCCACAAAGCATTAAGAAGTAAAGGCTAAAAAAGAAAAAGAAAAAAAAAGTAATAGGAAAAGAAACAGGAGAAAAAAATGTTATGAAAGCCTAGAGGGAAAAATACCCAAGAAGGCAATTTAACAGCATCAATGCACAGAAGGATTAAGGATGAAAAATGGGAAAAGGTCATTATATTTTGCAGCTGAGAAATCATTAGTAACTTTGGAGAAAACAACGTGAAATAAATGAGGAGGGCTGATGCTGGACTACAGAAAGTTTAAAAGAGAGGGAAAGAGGGTGGAGGCACTTAGTCCAGATGGCTTTGAAAAAAAGACTTCGGTTATAAAGCAAAAGCGAAAAAGGATAATAAAGCAAGGATAGCAGAACAAAGTAAGGGTTTTTTAAAGATAGCGAAGACAAGTGCATATTGTCACCACCAAGGAAGGAGTCAGTAAGTAGAGATTAACGATTAAAGAAGATAAAGGGCCAACTCTTCATCTGAAACAGGAGTAAAGGAGAAAAAATTGAGGTAATATGTCTGGATAATGAGAGATGAGGAGAAGGTGAATTATCTGCAAATGTTTACAATGTTTTGAGGTTTTTTGGTGAAGTATAGGAAAAAAGTTCTCAGCTAAGAGGGAGGAGGTATTTTATGGGACCCTCATTGAGAAAAATCAGGTTTGGGAAAGTTGATGTGAAAAGTTCAATGGTGAAGAGGAGGGGGAAAAAGTTGCTGAAATAAGGAAGGACACAATTGAGATTAGATAATATAAAACTGAACTGGACTCAAAAGTTTTGTGAATTCTTCCAACTTTGTTCAACAGTACGTAAGAACAAAGAAGATAGATAGCGGGGTAACCTAAAGTTGGAGTCTGGCAAGACAGTTTATCAAAGAAAAGATGAGGGATAAGAAGGAATGGCAGTCAAAATCACAGTGAGAAAGAACAACAAGGTTAGGAGCTGTGTGGCAGAGGGAAAGCTAGAAGGGAAAAAAACATTACTTGAAAGACGTGAAAACATTTGTAAAACTGTATCACAGGAAAATTAAGTATGATAATAAAACTGCTGCTATAGACCATATGCAAATGTATCTTAAAGAACCTTTGTTATAAAGATACCTGTTACATATTTAAAAATTTATGTTATAGAAGCAGCTAGGTGGCGCAGTAGATAGAGCACCAGCCCTGAAATCAGGAAGACCTGAGTTTTAACTCTGACCTCAGACACTTAACACTTCCTAACTGTGTGATCCTGGGCAAGTCATTTAACCCCAATTGCCTCAGGAAAAAAAATTATGTTATTAGTATTAAGAAGATTTTCTACCAATAGCAAACTTTCTTATTTTGAAAAATCTTTTTAATACAGTTTTTTAAGCATAGACAGCCTCAAAATGCAATGTTTTTGAATTTCACTAGGCTTATTCACCATTATCAAATTAATACTTAACATTTAATTGTTTTAAGGAGCTGGAGGCATAATGGTCAGTGAGTATTTTTAAAATGATGGGGCCACCAACATTTAACACCCTATACATTAAGAAAAAGTCAAAATGGATTCTTGATTTAGACATAAAAGGCGATACTATAAACAAATTAGGAGAACAATGGATAGTCTACCTTTCAGATGTGTGGAGAAGGGAGGGATTTATGGCCAAAGAAGAACTAGAGAATATTGTGAAATGCAAAAATGGATAATTTTTATTATATTAAATTAAAACCAATGTAGCCAACTGGGGAGGGAAGGGGGAATTTTTACAAACAAGGTTTCTGATATATGCCTCATTTCTAAAATATATAGAGAATTGACTCAAATTTATAAAAATACAAGTCATTCCCCAATTAATAAATGGTCAAAGGATATGAACTGACAATTTTCCAATGATGAAATTAAAGTCTATATCTATGTATAGTCATATGAAAAAATGCTCTAAATCACTACTGGTTAGAGAAATGTAAATTAAGACAACTCACTTCACATCTCTCAGATTGGCTAAAATGACAGGGAAAAATGATAAATGTTGAAGGGAATGTGAGAAAGCTGGAACACTAATACATTGTTGGTGGAGGTGAGAACTGATTTCTGGAGAGCAAAAGGGAACTATGCCCAAAGGGCTATCAAACTGTGCATATTCTTTGACCCAGCAGTGTTTCTATTGGGCTTATATCCCAGAGAGATTTTTTTTTTAATTTAAAGCTTTTTATTTGTATGACATGTATATGGGTAGTTTCCCAACATTGATCTTTACAGAGCTTTCCATTACAAATTTTACCCCCAGTCCCCTCCCCTCCCCTAGATGGCAGGAAGTCCACTACATATTAATAATGTTGAAATGCTTGAGAAGTTATGCAAGAAAAATCCTATCTACAAGAAAAAAAAAGAATCAGAGAAAGGCAACACAATGCAAGCAAATGTCAATAGAGACCCAGAGAGATCTTAAAGGAGGGAAAGGGACCCACATGTACAAAAATGTTTGTGGCAGCCCTTTTTGTAGTGGGAAGGAACTAGAGATGGCCATTAGTTGGGGAATGGCTAAATAAGTTTTAGTATATGAATGTTATAGAATATTATTTTTCAGCATTTCAGAAAGGCCTGGAGATATTTATATGAACTGATGCTAAGTGAAGTGAATAGAACCAAAATAACATCATACACAGCAACAACAAGATTATATGATGATCAACTATGACAGACTGGGCTCTTCAACAACAAGGTGATTCAGGCCAATTCCAATAAATTTATGATGGGGAGAACCATCTGTATCCAGAGAGGACCATGGGGACTAAATACGGATCACAACATAGTACTTTCACCTTTTTTGCTGTTGTTTGCTTGCTTTTTTTTTCTTCTCATTTTTCCTTCTTTTTGATCTGATTTTCCTTATACAGCATGATAAATGTGGAAATATATTTAGAAAAATTGCACATACCTACATTGAATTACTTGCTGCCCAGGGGAAAGGGTTGGGAGAGAGAGGGAAAAAAAAATTTGGAACACAAGGTTTTCTTGGCTAAATGTTGAAAACTATCTTTGCATGTATTTTGAAAAACAAAAATGAGTTATTAATATATATTTCTTATAAATTCTGGGGCTTATTGTGGTCACATACTCAAACCCTAAAACTTTCTTAGCACACTCAAAGCATAGGAGTATAATTTCTTTTTCTCCCTACAATACTCACTCTTCAATGTTTTACGACTTCTTTTCCCCTTTAAGACTGCTCTTACAGTGTCTAGAATGTAGGAGATACTTGAGATGGTTGACAGCAAGAACATAAAAAGATATGAAAAATCAGACTAGATTCAAGAGACAGAACTAACTGAAATTTCACAAAATCTTCAATTATTTGAATACAAGGGCTAATTTTATGAAGAACAAACCAAAATGAGTTCAACTCTAATTACTACAGAAAAATTTAATCCAGAGGAAAAAAGACACTGGTTTAAGCTTTAGAAAAAGCCTAAGGGGCAGCTAGATGACACAGTGGATAGAGCACCAGTCCAGAAGTCAGGAGAGCCCGAGTTCAAATTTGGCCTCAGACGTTTAACACTTCCTAGCTGTGTGACACTGGGCAAGTCACTTAACCCCAACTGCCTCAGCCAAAAAAAAAAAAAAAAAGCCTAAGATCATTTTATAACTATCAGATTGGGAAAGCTGACAAAATGGGAAAATGGCAAAAGCTGCAGAATCTAAAGGGAAGAAAAAGATACATTAATGAACTTTAGTCGAACTGTGAATTGTTACAGCATTCTGAAAGTAATTTAGGACTATGTCCCCTAAATTATTAACCTCTGCATATCCTCTAAACTAGCAGCATCATTACTAGACCTTTACTTGAAAGAGATCAAATGAAGAAAAGGACATAAATACAAAAACATTTAACTAAGAAGATGTCTATCTATTGGGAATGACTGAAGAAATTATGCCACATAAATGTAATGGAAAACAATAGTGCTATAAGAAATGATGAAAAAGATGGTTTCAGAAATACAACAGAAAACTTGTTGGCACTGATTCAGACTTCTGAAGTGAGTAGAATCAAAAGAACAATTTATATTATAACAATGCTCAAATGTACAGTTTTGAAAGTCTTTTAAGAACTTTGATCAACACAATGATCATACATGATTCAAGAGGGCTGATAGTAAAGAATGCTACCCACCTCCTCACAAAGAGGTGATAGACTAAAATGCAGAATTAGAAACACATTTCTGGGCATGGACAACATGAAAATTTGGTTTATTTGACTGTATGTTTACTATAAAGATTTTGTTTTTCTTTTTCATTAAGGGTGGCAAGAGAAAGAAAATAAAATTTAACTAAAAAGTAAAAGTTTAAAATAAATAGAACAGTAAGACAGAAGAAAACACCTCACTATTTCCTCTGCATAAGTGAAGAAGAGGTGTCTAAGGTACAGACCATTATAAATCACATTAATTTTTCTTTTGAGGTATTGACAGTTTTTGCTGAATTTTTTATTCTCTTCTGAAAAATTATGTTATAGTGAAAGGAAAAGATAAAGGGGGAAATCTAACTGATGTTAAAAACAAAAACATCAATAAAAATCTATTTAAAAAGAGAAAAATGGATTATTCAAACAATTCTCCCCTCCAAATTCTTCGAAATTCTTAATAGACAAGCAGAATTAATGGTATATGTTTGTTTGATATTTTTTGTGGCTCTTATATTGCTTTTAAAGCTCAAATATATCATACAGGAAGACAAATTTTTGTGTTATATGTAAATTTTGACATGCATTTGTGATTCCCATTAATTGTGGAAAGGCTGAACAAGTTATAGCATATGATTGTAATGGAATACTATTGTGCTGTAAGAAATGACAAAGGAGATGCTTTCAGAAAAACCTTTAAAGACTTTTTAAGAATAGATGCAAAGTGAAGTAAACAAAACCAGAACACTGTACACAGTAACTGCAACATTGTACAACGATCAACTCTGAATGATTCAGCAAATTCTCAGCAATCCAAGACACCCTGAAGATGAAAAATGCCATCCACTTCCAGAGACAGAACTGAATGTAGACAGAAACTTATTTTTACTTTCCTTATTTTTCCGGGGTTTTTTTGGGTATGTCTGTTTTACAACATAGCTAATATAAAGATATGTTTTATTTGACTACACACATATAATCTATATCAGACTGCATGCCTTCTCAAGGAAGGGGGGGAATTTGGAAATCAAAATTTTAAAAATAAATATTAAAAACTGTTTTTACATATACTTGAAAAAAAATTTTTCTCCCCAAAAAGTGCCTTGTAAAAGTTCCTTGTGTAAAAAAGGGTTTTGCTGCTGTTGTTGAGTTATTTCAGTAGTATTTGATTCTTCATGACCCCATTTTGGAGTTTTCTTGGTAAAAACACTGAAGTGGTTTGCCATTTCCTTTCCAGCTTATTTTACAGATAAGAAACTGAAGCAAAAAGGGTTAAGTAACTTGCCCAGGGTCTTATAGCTAATAAATGTCTGAGGCCAGATTTGAACTAATAAAGATAAATCTTCCTGATTCCAAGTCCAGTGCTCTATTCACTGAACCATCTAGCTGCCCATAAGCAAGATTATAGTGTATTTACAGCCACTTGAGGACATGGTTTCATTATTTTAAATTTTTAGGAAATGTATTGTTGCTTTACATGGTCACCTCTATAATCTGGTCTATCTGTTTTGATAGGAAAATAAAATCCCCATTACAATGATCCACTTTTTGAGGCTGTTGTCAGAAATGTGGTTGTACTGAAAAGCTGAATCTGCCATGAAGATGGATTGTAAGTTCTGTATAAGTAGTAATATAGAATTTCTAAATTCAATACAATTCAATACTTCCTTTTAAAAATTTCTATTCCATCTTAAATGCCTCTTTAATATACAGATCATCAACTAAAGAACAAGGATGCTAATAGTGAAGGGGATTATTTGATTTCACTCCATACATTATCCTCTGAGATAAAATTAAAAAAGGGCTATATGCTCCCTCAGTAGTAGTGTACATAACTTTTTTTCATTTTTATTTTCCTCATTTCCTTGAAGGGAATTAAAAAAACGGCTTTTATATTGCCTACTCTATTTACTTAATGTTTGCTATGCCTAAGAAAGAAGAATAAGAGAGTAGGGCTTTCAAGTTTGAAGTTAATAAATGAAGTAGTAATGTTTTATTAATAACTCTGAGACAAAAACTGATCTAAAGAGCAAAAATGGAGTATCATTGCTTTCATTCTGAATCTTGGATACCAGTTTTTGCAAATTATGTATTTCACAGAAATTTATAAAATGCCCCCTCAAATTATATTATGTTAAACTGTTATTCTTCTTTCAGTGTAGGAAATTCTTTTGACTCACACATACCTGTGGAACCATTGCAACTCTCTGGTTTCTTTTAGGGGACCTTGTATTTAATTGTCTGTCATCATCTTCACAAAAAAGACGGCTTCGTTTGGAATTTCTGAAGGGCTATATGACATAAATTTGAAAAATTAAATGAAAAAGCAAGAACAGTTTTCCATTTTTAGATACGATACATATTCCCACAACAGGATGATATAGCCATTACTTGATTAGAGATGTCAATGAAAGATAAAATGCCAGAGATAATTTATAATTTACAAAGCAGTCAGACAAATACTTTTACATGATTGGTCTCCAAATCCTCCTACCTACTCCATTAGTTTGAGACTTGATTGAATGGAAACAGAAGGAAAGTCTCCAAGTGGCAAATAATTCCAATCACGATTATTTACCCTTATCATCTATCTCTAAAATGTACTTTTGCTTGACTTATATTCAAAAGGTAGTTTATTATCTATTTCTGTATTATGTGTATTTGGTTGTTCAGATGCCCTTATTTGTTTTTATTATACATTTCTTGAGCACAAAACTCTCAAGTAGTCAAAATGTTCTATGATCTCATCAGTGTATATTTATATTTCCTTTTTAAAAATACGAGCTGGCAACCCACTATGTGCAATTTTTGACTTTATATTCCACAGGTTTGACATAAGGGGTTCACCTAATGTACTGGAGACCCTCCTCACTTTCTGCTGATACATTAAGAGGTACTAGTAGAGCATAAGGAGTAACCTATCCTTTGATCTTGCTTTTGACACATGATCAACTTGTCTTTTTTCAGTTATACAAGGATTGACAATATTCTTTATTCCAGTTTTTCACTGTTATTTTATATTGCAGTGTACTTACTACCATCATTTTGGACCCTATGGCTCTCTGAATTATATTGCTGTTTAATGCTTTCAAGACTAGTGTTTCATGTCTCACAGACATGCAATAATACCAGAAGGAGACTGGTATTTAAAAAGATGGCCTTTGTTTTTAGGGGAAATATGAGATCAATAAAGGAGCTTTTAGCAAATCGAATACTATTAGGACAAAAGAAGTTATGATGAAAGAACAGTTTCAGAGAAACCTGGGAAAACTTGTATGAACTAGTGCAGAATAACATGAACAGAATCAGAACAATTTATACAATAAAAACGACACCTCAAAGGTAAACAACTTTTGAAAGAATTAACAACTCTGAACAAGACAATAACTAACCCCAACTCCAACTGGTGATAAAGCCTGCTATCCATTTCCTAAGAGAGAGGTGATGGACTCAGGGTGCATAATGAAATACACATTTTTTTTTTTGAACATGGCCATGGTCATGGGAATTCTCAAATTCAAATTCTTTTTTGACTTTCTTCATGAAAGGAGAAACACCTTTGCTAAGGACACATGTCCCTGAATTGTCATACTTAATGTTAATGATCAGAAGATCAAAGAAGATTCTGTTGCAATATTTTTCATGAATTCTTGAATAATTTTGATATATGTGTGTGTGAGTGTATGAAATACACCTTGTTAGAAGATAATCTTTAAAAAGCAGCATTTTATTCTTCTGAATCAAAGCCTTTTTAAGATAATTAATAAACAATACGAACAGTAAGATGTATATCTTTTCAGTCAATTGTGTAAAAATAACTATGTCTTCCATGTGGAATACTGCTTGTAAAAACCTGTCTCTAACAGTACTAATATTTTAATTGAGGATACCCTAGGTTCATGTGCAGATTGCCTGCCAAAAAAAAAAAAAAAAAAGTAAATAGGAAAGTTTGCATGTAAGTCATTAACATTATATAAATATCCTTTTAAAAAGTATTATCAGGATTTTAAAAATACACTTTTGCTATATTCCCTTCCTTCAGATATCTTATGAATTAATGCATTTGCAATTTAATCAACTCTGGGATGGAACTCTTCCATAAAGATTTGGTTTAATTTGGCTGTTTTTATTATCACTCTTTAAGTCCATTTTTCTCTTTGCTAGGATGTGATTCCAAGATCTTTTTGCAAAAAAAAAAAAAAAAAAAAATTATCACTATCTTTAGTAAGTCTTTTTCTTTTTTCTTCTATTGTCCTACTTTCATTTTCATTCCTTAAATGCTCACAGGAGAACACTGCTTCACTGAGCATCTCACCAAACTTTCTTTGAATTGCTTTTATCCTCCATTACTTGTCGGTTTTATGAGGTAATGCTTCATAAAAACTTTGATTATTTTTAATAAAAATGTTATTTTTAATGTTTTTGGAAATTCTGAATTTAACAAACACATCTGCACATACAAAAAGAACAATTCAACATACAATTTTACATAGTTTATATCATACAATGGTATAACTTTTGACTGTGCTCTCATTCTATTCAGAAGTCAGTCAAGTATCAGCACATAAAGGTACTTTAAAATTTTTTGGTCACTTTGTTATATTCATTTGTATTAATGAAACTTCTGCATGAAATTATTATAGTTTGTGTCATCTTTTCTTTCATCCACAGTTTTTTGTCTTTGATAATTTATTCAAATAATTGGCTATATCTTTTTTCTAATTTCAGCTTTGTACTAATTTTCTTTATTCTAACCATAAAAAAACAGATCTTTGCTCTAACAAGTTGGTGATCTGATTGTATGCACATAATGAATTCAGTAATTTAAGAACAAGTTTCATGTCAGTATTGAGTCATTTCCTACCCATTAAAATATGATCAATTTCATTTCTTGTGAGCTTATTTGCTCCTCAACAAGTCTAGCACCTTCTAATTCTTTTCTTGAAGGAAATATTCATGACATGGAAATATGAGGCTTCTAGTGTATAAGTCTAACTTTTTTAATTTTTTTTATTTATAATCCACATTTTCCAACATATTTCTTACTGTCCTGACAGATTTTCATCTTTACACTGAAATCCCCATGCCATCAAAGTGTATGTTGACTTAAAATGTATTAATTTAATAATGTATTGACTTAAAAAGTATTAATGAATTCTTTGAAGAATTTTTCTCCATCCTTTGCAACAGATATTTGTGCATGAGCTGCAAATACTTTCACAATGAGCTTTTTGCAAATACTTATGGGACTAGAATACAAAATGATCAAATGTTCCATAAAATGATTTTTCTTAGCTGCTACCTTTGGACATACTATAAAATCAACTCCATCAACCACTTAACATTTACTCTTTCATAGTTTCATTTAGCCACAACTTTGTTATTTCTTATGTTTTCACTTGTAGTCAAAACTGACACTCATTCATTTGATAAATATCTCCCACTTAGAACAGTGGACAATATAAAAACCATTTGAGTCTTAGCATTGGGGGACTCTCCCTTTTTAATTACCATCTTTGTGTAAGTCAAAAAAGTATACCAAGGATTGATGCCTACTTTGAATTTTTGTTGTTGTTGTTTCACGTCTTGCTATAACCAAAGAATTCATCAAGTGACCAGTCGATTTCTAATGAAATTTTACTTACCTAGATCAATCCTTAGGAAACTAGATTTGAACTATTAATAGAATATTCAAAATGTTTCCAGCAAGATAGTGAGATAAGAATTATTTTACATATATTATCCAACAAAGAACCACATACAACAATACACTCAGAAAACTTTGCGTATAACTATGAAGCAGCAATAAGAACTGATTAAAATTCCATTATCTGAATTACGCTTACAAAAATTCACTATTCACTATTTCACTATCAAGTATTCACTATTTTCTTTCAAGAACCTCAAATGTCTTAGGAGAAAAGGGAATCTTTCAGTAATGATATCTGTGAGAATTATTATTCGGTAATAATATATAAATGATAATTTCATTATCATTACAAATAAGAAAATAAATTACTCTTTACCATTTCCACTGAAGAGGCTGTATTCTTCCCTTTCCAAACAGGTGTTTTCTGTAAGGAACTGTATTTTTCATTCCATGTACTGGATAAACTTCCCTCTGTGATAAAATTACATCTCATTAATACCAATTTAAACTAATTCAGTGGAGACTGGTTGATTTATGTGTGTATGATTTGTGATATAATTTAAAAATACTTCCAAGAAAAAGCAATGTGCTATGAGCAAAAATAAATAAATAAATGCTAAGTTTGAAATCAGGAGATCCAGTCCTAAACTCATCCTTTCCATTAATTCAACAGAGAAAAGGAGAGACACCCATCTCTTTCAGTATTGTGTGTGTGTGTGTGTGTGTGTGTGTGCATACGCATATCCTGAGCAAGTCATTTACTGCAGTCGAACAAATAGAATAGAAATAGAAAGACAAAGGTTTACATCCTGCCTCAGACCTTACCGCCAGAAAGATATATGTAAAGTGCATTGTATATCCCCCATAGGGATATATATGAGTTATCATTATTAAAATCTAAGTTTATTCATTAATAAAGAAGTCAGACCATAAAATGTTTTTCCCTTTCATTATTTATGATGTGAATATTCTGATAATAAAAATAATTTTGTCATATTTGAGACTGAAAGGCATATTAACAAAAATCAATTTTTAAAATTGTCCTATATACAAGACATTTTTTTCTGTATTAACTCCAAAAATAATTTGAAAAAGTCATTAAGATAGATCTTGTTTCTTTGCAACTTATTACATGCAAGATTACTGTTAATAGGGTTACAGAAAATTCTAAGTTGATACAGTCAATGATCAAGAAAATGTAGAGCCTAACAAGATATAAGGATAAAAAGGACAATTGTAGAGTACAGATTTTGAAATTGCTATTGAAATTTAGAAGGAGGACAGGGATTACAAGTTATCTAAGAGACTCCATGAATGGCTTCATGAAAAAAACTAGGCCTTGAAGTACAGACAGAAAAAACAGAACAAGCAGAACCAGGAAGGTGAGGGTAGAATACAGTGTAGGTATAGACAATATTTATGACTAAAGGTACAGAAATCAATTTAACTAATTAAGACAATGTTCAGGAACAAGTTTTTTAATTTGATAGGAATCTGTAGTATACAAAAGTCAAATAGTGGAAATAAGACTTATGTCGGTAATGATAAATTATGAAATACAATAATTTCTAGGCAATATGAACCCATGGAAGACTTTAGGAACTGGATTAGGTGGTAACAGGCAATATGATCAAAAAAGTACTTCAGGAAAAATTAATCTGACAGGAACACATAGAATTGATTACACAGAAGTAACACTAAAGACAAGATTAGTTAGCAGATTCTGCAATAATATAGGTGAAAGGTAATCATATATTTAACTAGGATGGTGGTTTGAATGTAAAAGATAATTTGAAAGTCAAATTGACTAGAATTAGCAACTGATTTTTAAAAAAAAATTATGCACAAAGGAGAAGGTTACTTTTAAGCTTATTGTTAGTAGGGAAGGATGATAGTGCCATTAACTAAAATAGGGATATCAACAGGAGAAGAGAATAATATATCTAAACAAAAAATTTTAATAGAACATATGATTGTATACACACACACACACACACACACACACACACACACACACACACAGAGCAACAAGTAGGTAGAGAATTTCAGTTCTGCTATCTTAATAAAGCAGCCCATTCAGTTTATGGCAGATATAATTGCTATCTTGATGTCAAACCTAAATTTGTCTCTGCAGTTTTCATTGACTATTTCTAGTTATACTCCCTGGGAACTGCTGAAAAAGCATAATCCTTCTTTTGTATAATAATTCTTCAAATATTTGAACATAGCAGTCACTCATACTCTATAATTCTTCTCTATTCAATATCCTTAATATAGACTAAATATCCTTAATTTATTCAGCCAACCCTCATATCGAATGAACTTGAGGCTCTATCCCATGAACCATTCTAATCACCCATCTCTTGACACTCTCCAGGTTCTTAGTGTCCTGCTCTTACTTCTTTTTTTCTTTTTTTTCTTCTTTTTTTTGGGGGGAGGGGGAAAGGGGGAAGTTAAAAGTGACTTGCTAGTTAAGTAACAGCTAGGAAGTGTTAAGGGTCCGCTGCGCCACCTAGCTGCCCCCCTTACTTCTTTTTAAATCTAAGTTGGCAGTTTTGCAAATGTCAATGTTGAAAAATTATTCATATGTTCTGTAAATAAAAAGCTTTAATTAAAAAACAAATAAATAAAATCTAAGTTGGTTAATGAGCAACCTGTGCATTCATATTGTTTTGTGTGGTGGTGTTTTTGTTTCTGTTTTTTTAAGACAACTCTCACTTTTCCTCATCACAATTATTTTTCTATGTATCTTCACACTTTCCTTCTTGAAAACTTTTCTATTCAGTTCAGGCTGACTTTCTCTTAGTACATGAGTTCCTACCTTCCTTTTCTCTAAACCCTCTGAAATTCACTTTCCCAAAATCTAGGTATATGTGTCAGATTATGCCTGGCTTTCCTTTCTTTAAATATAATCTTGTCTAACACTACTAAAGAATTCAATGGTCTTTCTAATAAGTCTAATCTTAAAATATTATTTACCCTGACATTTTTACTTCAATATCTTAAATATTTGCACGTGAAAATTAAAATTAGGTTGTACACACTTGTTTTCTAGTGTCAAAAAAAGATAAACAGTATACAAAAGAAAAAATCTCATGCAATAAAAATCTAGTATGTTATTTATGTTGTAAAGGTAAATAATAACATATATTTCCAGAGTTTCCTTTTGAAAATAAAAGGACATTTTTTTCTGCTAGGTAAATAAAAACCAGACATATCTTTGAAAATGCGTGGACTTCAGAGTGCAAAAACAGAAAATTTATCTGAAAGAATTACTGTAACTCTAAAAATGTTTGGATTGGTTCTGCAGATTAGTTTCTTTACACAACAAATCTTGTCCAACAACTATTCTAACAGAAAAAATTGTATTAAGGGTTGGCATGATGCCTTGAAGTAGGACAAGCCCAAAGAAGAAAACACAAAAAACCCAAAGCATTTAGTCCTTCATATAGACATCCTTTTCTTCAGAAAGATAAAAAGCAGGATTGTACATGCATTCTAATTATGCTTGATTTAATATTTATAAGGAAAAATTCTTTAGAATCAGGAAGGTCTCTAACTGGTGCATAATACTCAAAGCACAGATGCCTTAAAAATGTATTATTAAGTTATAATTATGAAAGAACAATTATACTAATAAGAAAAGTCTGCAAAGCTCAATCTGAATCCAGAGATTTCCTTAATTTTAATTTAATGCAGTGGGTAGAGCACCAGCCCTGAAGTCAGGAGGACCTGAGTTCAAATCTGATCTCAGACACTTAATACTTCCTAGCTGTGTGACCCTGGGCAAGTCACTTGACCCCAATTGCCTCAACCAAAAAAAAAAAAAATTTAATTTCCTAGGGATTACATTATCTGGATGGCAGTATCTGGGTCTCGGCTAAATTTTGTATCCCTAGTACTTTGCACAGAATAAACACTTGAAAAATATTTAATTCAATTAGTGAAGTTTCTTACATATCTAATCTATCTAAATTATAACACATAAATCAAAAGTGTTCCTGCATCTAAATAACTAAAGCCATGCATGCATCAGATTAATATCTTTTAATAGAAAATAACATTAATAGAAAAGAACATGTACAAAAGATCGCAATAATGTGATACTACATTTTTTCCAAAACAACATAAAGATGCAAAATGTTATGGAAATATTGATTAGTCAATCACACATTTATAAATATTGTGTCCATGTGATAATCTACATTCTCCTTTTATCTAATTTTTGTGGAACCAATTATTGACATTATGAAGGGTGCACTTCTAAATTGCTTTGCAATAAGCACATGGACAGATCAGTTTATTTGATTAGTTTAGGTCACATTTTTAAAAAATAACACTTCTTACCTTTTAAACTAACAAGTGCTTTTGCTGAAGAACCTGAAATTAAAAATAAAATAAGTTAATAATCATGCCAGTCAAAAAAAAATCTTTATCAAATATATTATAAGAGTTTGAAATCCAAAATACACAGACTAATAACAGAAGCAGGAAGAGTCAACACTGGAAGGATTACAAAAAGATGAATTTGATGCATTGTTGGTGGAGCTATAAATAATTCTAATCAGTTTGGAAACCAATATGAAGACGCGCAAAGAAAAATCAGTAAAATGTCTGTATTCTTTAACCTAGAGAACCTCTTGAAGGTTCACAACATAAAGGGAGAGAAAACACACAAATAAGCCTGCTATTTTACAGAATAAATAGAAAATAGTTAACAGAAGGGAGACATGAGAATTAGGAGTTGGAAGACTGTAGTAAAAGGAGATTTTAGTTGGGACTTAAAAGAAGCCAAGAAGGTCAGTAGGCACAGTAGAAAAGAGCATTTGAAGCAAAGGGGACAGTCAGAAAAAATGCCTAGAATTGAGAGGATAGTCTTGTTCATGGAATCCATAAGAGGTGATGTCACCAGGTGAAGTAGAAATAAAGGGAGAGAGAAGAAAGCCCAGACAGAATCCTGACGGTGACATCTGTAGTTAAAGGTCCTAAGGGGATTGTGCAAAGGGAAAAGGAGTGGTCTGATAGGCAAGCAAAGAACCAGGAGAGAGTAGTGTCCTGAAAACCTAGAGAGAAAAGAATATCAAGGAGGAAAGAGTGATCAATAATGTCACAGGCTGCAGAGAAGGATTAAGGAGAATGAGGAGAAAAAGTCAGGAAAGTTAATGATAAAAAGGTCCCATAGATATCAATATATTTATAGAAGCACTTTTTGTAGTAGCAAAAAACTGGAAACAAAGTAGATGTCTACTTATTTGGAAATGGCTAAATAAATTATGGCACATGAAAGCAATAGAATATTACTGGTTGTAACTATTAATACTTAGTAATATTCTACTGCATCCATGTACCATAAATGTAAAAATATTTATAAAATACTTCAAAGTTTGCAAAGCAGTTTCTATATGTTATCTCCTTTGATCCTCACAAAAATCCTAGAGATAAGTGCTATTATTATTTCCATTTTACAGAAGAAGAAACAGATTGAGAGAGATTAAGCAACTTGCTTAGCATAACATCTCTAGTATCTCAGGCAGAAATTGAACTTGGGTTTTCCTGACCCCAAGTTTACTATTTACTAGGCCCCCTAGCTTCCATAAAAAATGATGAACATGTTGAACATAAAAAAAGTATGGAGACTCTTATATGAACTCATACAAAGTGAAGTAAGCAAAACCAGAAAAATAATATATAGGATTACAAAAATAAGAATTTAGATCACAGTAATAACAAGAGAACTGAAACAGTACAATAAGAATGGCCAAATTTATTGAAAAGAAAACTGATCTCTGCTTCTTTGCAGAGATACAAGAGAATGACTATTGAAATATTGGAGGTTTTTTTGATATGCTGGTTGATTGACTCCCCCCCCCTTTTCTTCTACTTTTTAAAAGTTCTGTTTAAAAAAAGATGTTTCTTAAGAACCAAGAGAACATTGTATATAATAGTAACAAGATTATGTGATGATCAACTGTGATGAATTTAGCTCTTCTTAGCAATGTGGTAATTCAAGGTAGTTCCAATAGACTTGGAATAGAAAATGCCATCTGCATCCAGTGAGAGAATTATGGAGACTGAATATAGATCGAAACATAGTATTTTCACCTTTTTTTGTTGTTATTGTTTGCTTGTTTTTTTTTTCTCTTTGTTGTGTTTTTTTCCCCTTTGATCTGATTTTTCTTATACAATATGATAAATATGGAAATGTTTAAAAGAATTATACATATTTAAATCTATTACAGATTGCTTGCTGTCTTAAGGAGGGGAGGTAAAGGAGGGAGGAAGAAAAATTTGGAATGCAAAATTTTACAAAAATGTATGTTGAAAACTATGTATTTAAAAAATAAAACACTATTAAAATAAAAATAAAATAAAAAAGATGTCTCTTTAAGAGAGTTGTGGGAGAACTAAATAGAAAATTAAGTTATATATAAACAAAAATATCAATAAAAATTTATATTAAAGGAAAAACAATATCCTTCTATCCCAGTCAGATTATGGCTTTTTGTAAAGAACATTTCAAATTACCACAATCCTTATTTTTAAAAAAGAGAGAAGAAAATGCAATAATGATAGTTTATTATATTATGGAAGATCAAATTCTTTCTATGGAATTCTTTAGAATTCAGGAATTAAGAATTCAGAAAATTATATAAAAGACAGAAGGTTCACAAGTTAGAAATATGAAAGAAAGGCTTGTTTGAAGAAAGCAGCTTATTTTGAGTCTAAAGACCTGTGATTGTGCTCCAAGACACGCTAGCTTTATCTTGGCTAATGAATTAGCCTCTCCATTTCCTCTCATTTTTAAAATGAGAATAATCCCACTTGCACTGTGGCGTGATGTAAGTGCTTTGTAAACTTAAAGCACTATAAAAATAGATATTACCTACAAAATAGGAATGATTCCGTGCATTGCTTGCCTCATATACAGGTATAGTGAGAAACAAATAACAAAATATATATGACACTGGGACAGCTAGGTGGCGCAGTGGATAGAGCACCAGCCCTGAAGTCAGGAGGACCTGAGTTCAAATCTGGTCTCAGACACGTAACAGCTGTGTGACCCAGAGCAAGTCACTTAACCCCAATTATATATATATATATAATATTATATATATATATATATGACAATACATTGTATCAATAAAGTACTATTTTATAAAAGGTACCATTGGGGCAGGTAGGTGGCCCAGTGGATAGAAAACCAGCCCTGAAGTCAGGAGGACCTGAGTTCAAATCTGTTGTCAGACACTTAACACTTCCTGGCTGTGTGATCCTGGGCAAGTCACTTAACCCCAATTGCCTCAGAAAAACAAACAAACAAACAAAAAAGGTACCATTTTTATTTATCTACAAGAACTTGATCCTTCATTATGGCATAGAAATGAACCTAAATTCTTGAAGATATGCTAGAAAACAGCACAAACTCAGGCAAAAGCTATATACCAAGTCTCAGTTTCCTCATTTGTAAAAGAAGCAGGTAGAACAATGATTCTATGTTTGATAGTCAAGTATACAGAATAAGTACTGGACTTAGCATAAAAGAGCCCAATCCCTTATGAACAGACAATTTTCAGATGATGAAATTAAAACCATCTCTAGTCATATGAAAAGTTGCTCCAAATCACTATTGATCAGAGAAATGCAAATTAGGACAACTCTGAGGTACCACTACACACCTGTCAGATTGGCTAAAATGACAGGAAAAGATAACAATGAATGCTGGAGGGGATGTGGGAAAACTGGGACACTAATACATTGTTGGTGGAACTGTGAACGGAGCCAACCATTCTGGAGAGCAATTTGGAGCTATGCTCAAAAAGTGATCAAACTGTGCATACCCTTTGACCCAGCAGTGTTTCTACTGGGCCTATATCCCAAAGAGATCTTAGAGGAGGGAAAGGGCCCCACATGTGCAAGAATGTTTGTGGCAGCCCTTTTTGTAGTGGCTAGAAACTGGAAACTGAAGGGATGCCCATCAATTGGAGAGTGGCTGAATAAATTATGGTATATGAATGTTATGGAATATTATTGCTCTGTAAGAAACGACCAGCAGGACGATTTCAGAGAGGCCTGGAGAGACTTGCATGAACTGATGCTGAGTGAAACGAGCAGAACCAGGAGATCATTATACACGGCAACAACAATATTACATGATGATCAATTCTGATGGACATGGCTCTCTGCAACAAAGAATTGTCTCAAACCAGTTCCAATTGTTCACAGAAGAAAACCATATACACCCAGAGAGAGGGAAATGAAATATGGACCACAACGTAACATTTTCATGATCTCTATTGACATTTGCTTGCATTGTGTTGCCTTTCTCTGATTCTTTTTTTTTTCTTGTAGATAGGATTTTTCTTGCATAACTTCTCAAGCATTTCAACATTATTAACATGTAGTGGACTTCCTGCCATCTAGGGGAGGGGAGGAGACTAGGGGTAAAATTTGTAATGGAAAGCTTTGTAAAGATCAATGTTGGGGAACTACCCATACATATGTTATACAAATAAAAAGCTTTAATAAAAAAAAAAAGAGCCCAATCCCTGCTATTTATAGCAAATCTACAGCCTATATCATCCATCAGGTTCCAAATTCCCTACTTTTTCTACTCTATCATTTCACCAGCTTAAAACTGCATTATCTTTCTGTGGATGGCCATTTTATATTTTACACTGGGATGATCTTGGGCAAATCGCTCTCAATTGCTCCTGAAATTAGAAGTGGTAGGACTAGATGATTTCTAGGATCCCTTTCAACTTTAAAGTTCATAAGTCTATTAAGGTGGGCCCAGACACATACCGTGTGTATTATTCAATGATTCAGCTATCTAGTTGTGGACAGTCATTAAAAAATTGGCTACCTGGCAATGAATTTTTTATGGACTCTTTTTAAGTACTGATGTATTATAATAATTATTATTACTTTCTTAGCATTGCTGTTAAGTAATCCTAGGAACAGATTAACCATCTGATAAGGTATAAAAATAAAACAAATTAAATGAACTAAAAAACAGCATGTTGTGCACATTCCCTCCATGCACTCCTTTGCCACCAATATTTTACTCATAAAACGAAAGTAGCAATATAATCAAACTTCTGTCAATGATAGTCAAAACTCCAAGGGATTGCAAGTGTGTAAATGCACCTAAGGAGCATAACTTCTGAAGGTTGGTTAGTGTCTACACATGCCCTTCCTTCTACTTTTAACAAAGTCACTTATTCTTCTTTAGAATTGTTCTGAACTGACAATAAGGGTACTTCACATAGAGTGATAAGAGTTAAGGTGATGATATATGTCCTAGATATACAGGGGAAAGTAGTTAAACATGATAAAAATAAACAATCTAGTCAAGTTAATACATGTAGTACCTTAAAAGTAGTTGAAGTTCAAGTAGGAGATGGCTAGGTTTTTGGTTTTGTTTTGTTTTGCTTTTTTTGCTGAGGCAATTGAGGTTAAGTGACTTGCCCAGGGTCACACAGATAGCTAGGTTATTAAAGGGCTTTAAAAGCCAGAGAATTTTATATTTGATCCTGAAGGTGATAAGAAGCCATGAAGCTTATTGAATAGGTGAGTGACATGGTCAGGAAGATTACTTTGATAGCTAAGTAAAGGAGGACAGACTCTGAAGTTAAGACAAACTTGAAGCAAGGTGACCAACTAGAAGGCTGTGTTGAAAACAAATCAATATCCTTTTCCCAATTATCCTCTCTTCCCAACATTCTTGTTATTGTGAAGTATACCATTACTCTCTTAGTCATTGTACCATCTTCAACTGCTTATATATGCAATCTATTGCCAAGTTGTGTTGTTTCTACTTCACAGCATTTCTAGAACACATTTTCTTCCTCTTTTCTTATAAAACCACTACCTTAATTAAGAACTAGATCACCTACTCCTTTAACAGTGGTGATATTTACTCTTAAAAAAAAGTTAAAATTCGGAAGGTTATGATCACTGTCTTGAAATTATCATGTCAATGGCTCTCTTCAACAATGGGCTGCCACAAACATTCTTGCACATGTGGGGCCCTTTCCTTCCTTTAAGATCTCTTTGGGATATAAGCCCAATAGAAATGCTGCTGGGTCAAAGGGTATGCACAGTTTGATAACTTTTTGAGCATAGCTCCAAATTGCTCTCCAGAATGGCTGGATCCATTCACAGCTCCACCAACAATGCATCAGTGTCCCAGCCTTCCCACATCCCCTCCAACATTCATCATTAACTTTTCCTGTCATTTTAGCCAATCTGACAGGTGTGAGATACAATTTTTCTTGCACAACAATGATAAGAGTGGAAATACGTATACATATATTAGATTTGTCAAATATTTTAACATAATTAACATGTAGTGGATATCCTGCCATCTAGGGGAGGGGTGGGGAGTAGGAAGGAAAAACTTGTAACAGAAAGCTTTGTAAGGGTTAATGTTGAAGAATTACCCATATGTTTTGCAAATAAAATTTAAAAAATTAAAATTAAAAAAAAAGAAATTATCGTGTCAAAAAGCAATGAAAACTATATTCTACTTGTCAAGTATTTTAACATAATTAACATGTAGTGGATATCCTGCCATCTAGGGGAGTTGGGGGGAAAATTTTGTAACAGAAAGCTATGTAAAGGTTAATGTTTTAGAATTACCCATACATATGTTTTGCAAATAAATAAATAAAAACACACACACATATATGAAGACATTCATGCTTTAACTGTAGTCTCCTTGGGGGATGAGAGGGGTGGCAAAGAGGAAAAAAAAAGAATAAAGCAAAAAGTGCATAGTAGAGAACAAAAGAAAATCTATAAAGAAAAAATGGACAGTTCTGAATGTCTTCTTTTATATCTGATATATGCTTTCTTAAAATAGAAATTTAGTGTTACATATTTTGCATCCTCTCTTATGTTCTACTATGCATATGCCAATTTTTTCTATTTTGTATTTAAGTTTTAAATAAATAAACTTAAAAAATTTTTTTTAATTACTATGGGGGCAGCAGACAAGCTCAAGATATATAATCAAGACAACAATGGCTTGAAAACATTATAAAGCCTCAAAGAAAAATGCAGATTCAACACAAACCCAAGAAGAATTCCTAGAAGAGCTAACAAAACAAGATTTTGTGTTAAAAAAAATAATATATATATGTATATATATATATATATACACTATGTATACATATATATATTTAAAACTCAAATGCAAAATGCAAAAATAAATATGAAAAGAGAATAGATTCATAAGAGACATGAAAATAGGGAAGAAAATATGACTAATATGGAAATGTTCTATATGATTGCACACATCTAACATCAAATTGCTTACCATTTTAGGAATGGGAAAGGAAAGGAGGGATAAAATCAACAGAATTTCAAAATGCTCTTCACACAAATAGAGATCTAAATAGAAAAATATTAATTGCTCATGAAAAGTATGCACCAATAGAATAAAGATGATAGTACTACCGATTAATTTATTTATTCAGCGCCATACCAAGCAAACTACCAAAGAATTACTTCATAGAGCTAGGAAAAATAACAAGAAAAGAAAAATCAGGGGAATCGATAGGGGAAAAAAAAAAAGAAGAAGCAGCAGCAAAGATCTTAGCTACTGGGGACAAGGACAATATGAAAAAAAGTTCTAGAAAAATAGATTGATAGAAACTAGGAAATTAGGGGTAGGCTAATACTCTCATGCTGGTACGCCAAGATAAACTCAAAATAGGTAGATGTTTTAGATACAAAGGGTGATATTCTAAGCAAACCAGGGTATTATGGGAGAAATTACCAGACATATGGATAGGGGAAGTTTATGACTAAGTAAGAGATAGAGAAGTTCACAGGAAATAAAATAGATAATTTTGATTATATAAAATCTAAACATTTTTGCAAATACAAAGTCAAGCCAAAATTAGAAAAGTAGGAAACTAAGGAACAATTTTTGCAGCAAGTTTTTTTGATAAAAATTTCTCATTTCTCAAATATATAAAGAACTGAAACAAATTGATAAAAATCCCATTGCTCAAATATATAAAAAACTGAAGAACCAAACTGATAAAAAAAAAATAGAGTATTTTCCAATTGATAAATGATCAAAGGATAGGACTAGACAATATTCAGAGGAAGAAATCAAAGTTATAAGTCATATGAAAAATGCTCTAAATCACTAATAATTAGAGCAATACAAATTAAAACAAGTCTGAGGTACCACCTCATATTCATAGGCAAAGATAACAGAAGAAGAAAATGACAAATGGTGGCAGGGACATGGAACAATAATACACTAACGCACTATTGGTAGATGTAAAATAATCTAACCATTCTAAAAAACAATTTGGAACTGTGCCTAAAATTGTGCATACCCTATGATCCAGAAATACTGCTACTAGGTCTATGTCCCAAAGAGAAGGACAGGAGCCAAATGTACAAAAATATTTCAAGCAGCTTTTTGTGGTGGCAAAGAATTGGAAAGTGATAGGATGTCTATCAACAGGGGAATGGCTAAACAAGTTATGGTTTCTGGACATGATGGAATACTATTTTATCGTAAACGTGGGAAAATCCATATAAACAGATGTAGAGTCATGTGAACAATCTTACATAGTAAAAGCAAAACTGTTCAGAAAAACAAACTCTGAAAGACTTAGTAACTGATCAATACAATGATGAATCACAGAGAACTCAGAGTGCAGATTGAAGCATTTCCCTCCCCTTTTATTTTTCTTGCTTCTTTTTCTCCATGGAACATGGTTAATGAGGAAATGTTTTGAATGGCTATCTGTACTATGACATTTTATTTCTTTTCTTCTCAATAGGTGAGAGGGAGTAGAGAAAGAGAGGGAATATAAAACAAATTATAGATTCCCTCCCAGGCATGATTATAACCAAAATCTCAAAAGTCAGCATTGAAATATTCCTGACATATTATGGAATATTATTGTTCCACAAGAAATGATCAGCAAAATGATTTCAGAGAGGTCTGGAGAGACTTAGATGAACTGATGCTAAGTGAAATGAACAGAACCAGGAGATTATTATACATGGCAACAATAAGATTATACGATGATTAATTCTGATGGACATGGCTCTCTTCAACAATGAGGTGATTCATCCCAATTCCAATGGTTTTGTGATGAAGAAAGCCATCTGTACCCAGAGAGAGGACAGTAGGAACTGAGTGTGGATCACAACATAGCACTTTCACTCTTTTTGTTGTTTGCTTGCATTTTATTTTTTCTCATTTTTTTTCCTTTGATCTGATTTTTCTTGTGTAGCAAGATAACTAAAAATATGTATACATATATTTGATTACTTGCCATCTAGGGAAGAGGGGGGAAGGGTGGAGAAATTTGGAACACAAGGTTTTACAAGGATCAATGTTGAAAAATTATCCATGCATGTTTTGAAAATAAAAAGCTTTAATTAAAAAAAACTTTTAATAAAAAAGAGAAATATTCCTATTTGCAATCACCAAGTTTTATCAATTATGCCTGCATAATAATTGATAGATATCTGTCTTAGGACCCAAAGAGTAATATTAATGGACTACTGTCCAGCAAAGCTATTTCAATATCTCAACCTGGTGTAAAGGTGATTGAAGTTACTAAGGGCTATGCTAGCACAGCAAGCTATGGAAGATTCTAAGATGGAGAAAAAGACTCCAGTACACTTTTGACGAGCAAGAAGCAATTAGAGTGTAGAGTTCTGGGCCTAAGGTCAGGAACACGATCTGGTCTCAGATTTCTGAATCAAACAAAGAAAAATACAAAATGATCCTTACTCCTGTATTATTTCTGTTCCACATGTTTATTAATGGTGATTAAATGGCAGAAAAGGGGGCAAATGGTGCTAGAGATCACAATAGCTATTAGATGACTTGGATTAACTGAACTGTTTCTATGATGGAGGTAAGAAACCTGTGCAGGGACCAACGAATGGACATGCTAGTTAAGGAAATGAATGATACTAATCTCAATAGTCTCACCATAAATTAAACTAGAAGACAAAAGGAAGTTGCAGTAAAATTAAAAGATAGCTCATAGGTCTCCTCAGAGAAGCAAATAAAAAGTTTGAAAAGTTAGTTTAATCATGTGTCCCAAGGCAATATTTAATAGAGTACTTGGTCTCTTTGTAGTGCAATATTTGTGATAAGCATGTGTAAAAAGATCACCATTGAGATAAGGACCCAGTCAAGGAACTGGAAACTTGAGTGGATGTCCATCAATTGGGGAATGGCTGAACAAGTCATAGTATATGAATGTTATGGAATATTATCAGCAGGACGATTCCAGAGAGGCCTGGAGAGACATGAACTGATGCTAAGTGAAGTGAGTAGAACCAGGAGAACAGTATACATGGCAACAGCAAGACTATATGATGACGGGGCAGGTAGATGGCGCAGTGGATAGAGCACCAGCCCTGAAGTCAGGAGGACCAGAGTTCAAATCTGATCTCAGACACTTAACACTTCCTAGCTGTGTGACCCTGGGCAAGTCACTTAACCCCAATTGCCTCAACAAAAAAAAAAAAGACTATATCATGACCAACTATGATGGACTTGGCTCTTTTCAACAATAAGGTGATTCAGGTCAATTCCAATAGATTTATGATAGAGAGAGCCATCTGCACCCAGAGAGAGGACTGTGGGGACTGAATGTGGATCAAAACATAGTATTTTCACTTTTTTTGTTGCTATTGTTTGATTGCTTGGTTTTTTTTTTCCCTCTCACCTATTTTTCTTGTGTAGCATGATAATTGTGGAAATATTTTTAGCAGAACTGCACATGTTTAACCTATACTGGTTTACTTGTTGTCCAGGGGAGGAGGGAAATGGGGAGGGAGGGAGAAAAATATGGAACGCAAGGTTTTGTAAGGGTGAATGTAGAGAACTATCTTTGCATGTATTTTGAAAAATAAAAAAACTATTATTAAAAAAATTATGACTTTGTATGCATTTTGAAAAATAAAAAGCTATTATTTAAAAAAAAAAGATGACTCAGTTGTGCCACTGTGTGTGCAACTGCTGTGTAATTTATATACCAATATCTGTTTTAAAGATTAAAAAATTCCAAACTCATTAAGACCTATCAAAAATAACATAGCTGGATATGTTATGGCAATGCAAATAGAAACCTAGAGGAAGATAACATAAAATGTTGGAAAATATGGGAAATAACAAATTTTATCTGGAGGAATAAAAAGTTAATCATTTCAAAGGAAATCATGAAAAATGAGGGGAAAGAAAATACCAGTTCTCAAACTATACTATAAAAGCAGTAAAAATCAAAACTCTTTGGTATTGGTTGAAAAAACAAAAAATAAAAACCAGAAGAGTTGACTAGGTGTGGCAGCACATGTCTAAAAATCCTTACTATAAGAAATGACTGAAGTTCCAAGATTGTTTGAGTTCAGGAGTTCCGAGCTTTAAAAAGGCTAGCACTATATTATGTTCAACACCAATATGATGGGGGGAAGGGGAAACATAGGTACCTAATGAGGAACAAACCAATACAAGTTAGAAAAATGGAGCAGAAGGAGGAAGGGCTCACATGAATTGGCGGAAAGTTGTTTCAGGTGTGCCTCACTCTTCATAACTCCTATATGGAAAGAAAAGCAATTTTGAAAGACTTAAGAACAATGATCAATGCAATGACCAGTTAGTACTCCAGAAGAATAATGATGAATGATTCTTACCTCTTGGCATAAAGGTAATGGACTAAAACTGAGGAGAGACATAT
>JAJPUD010002623.1:217239-232143 GCA_023553655.1 Myrmecobius fasciatus
ACCCTTCTAATCTTGTCTGCATTCATTTTGTTTGTACAAAAACTTTTTAACTTGATATAGTCAAACTTATCTATTTTGTGATTAATGATGACCTCTAGTTCTTCTTTGGTCACAAATTCCTTCCCCCTCCACAGGTCTGAGAGGTAAACCATCCTACATTGTTTTAATTTGTTTATAATATCATTCTTTATGCCTAGATCATGAATCCATTTTGACCTTATCTTGGTATATGGTGTTAGGTGTGGGTCAATGCCTAATTTCTTCCATACTAGTTTCCAATTATCCCAGCAGTTTTTGTCAAATAGTGAGTTTTTATCCCAAAAACTGGGGTCTATGGGGTTTATCAAACACTAGATTACAATTGTCATTGAGTATTTTGTCCTGTGAACCTAACCTATTCCTCTGATCCACTACTCTATTTCTTATCCAGTACCAAATGGTTTTGGTGACCACTGCTTTATAATATAGTTTTAGATCTGGTCAGCTAGGCCACCCTCATTTGCATTTTTTTTTCATTAGAGAGAGACATATTTTAAGATACAATGTGTAGTTTTGTTGTGTGACCATATTTACTTCTTAAAGGGAAAGTTTTGTTTGTTTGTTTTTTGGTAGGAAGGAGAGAGGTTTGAAAATGAGTAGGAGAAATGATACTAAAAAAAAGAAGATAAAGAAAAAAACGTGTTAATGTACCACTGTAAAAACAGAGAATAGAAAGAAGGTCACAAGGGAAACAAGACAGTTTCGTAATTACCATGTTAAATTAAAAATATACTTTTAAGTAAAAATAAGCTGTATAGTTTCATATGCATTCTTCTTTCTATTATTCTTTATATATGTTTGTAGATTTTTTTCTAGTTCTTAATAATAAAAGAGAAAAATTTTTTAAAGAAAAAATATTTGGCTGAGTCTACAAGACTTTTTTAGATGTCCTTTCCCCTAATAGTCTGTCAATAAGCATTTATTAAATGCTTCCCATGTGACAGACATTGCACTAAAGACTGGGAATACAAAGATTTAAAAAAAAAAAAAAATAAAGTCCCTGCTGTCAAAGAGCTTATAGCCTAATAAGAAAGAAAACATGAAAACAAATATGTATAATCAAGATCTATAAAATAAATTTAAAATAATTCACACAGGGAGGGTTTCTAGAATTAAGGAGAATCAGAAAAGGCTTCCTGTACGTGCTAAGATTTTAGCTGGGACTCTAAGTAAACCAAGAGGTAAAGATGAGCAAAAAGAACATTAGGAGTCCAATATCAATGAATCACAAAGTAAACTTATTGGAGGGAAAAATGATTTCATTTTTCTTTATATTGCCAAAAGCTAGTATAATGCCAGGCACACAGAATATTTAATGCTTATTGACTAGTTCAAGTAGAATTGGATGGGACATGCATGACATATTAAGCATGGAATAACTAACTTGTGTATATATATATACATATACAGCTTTAAATTCTTAAGAGCCTAAAAAATTATCTATTTAATTCTTAAAACAACTATGTGATGTAGGTACTAAAGGTATTATCTTCATTTTGTTATTAACTTCACATTGAAGAAAGGACTCTAGAGATTGTGACATCCTCAAGGGAAAATCATTAATTTCTCAGTGCTCTAAACAACTAAATCTACAAATTACAGAAAAGGTATCCACCTGCATTGGTTGAAGGAATTCCCTTCAGCTTCATGAGTCCCTTATATCAAAGAAATTACAACTCCAGTTCCCTATCCCTATTATAGGGGGAAAAAAAAACAACCAACCAACCAAACAAACAAGGCTGGGAAATGCTGAGTTATCCAGTATTGTGTCCAGTAAAAATTTAAATTCAGGTTTTCTTGACTTCCAAGTCTAGTGTACCTATATTACTTAACAGCTGCTTTTAAAATTTGCAGATGAGGAAAATTTGGGCTACTAGTTAATGTTATATTCCAGAAAAGTCAAAATTCAAAAAAGTTAGAATAGGTTAAAATAGACATTATTCAGTGCCATACCAATCAAACTATCAAAAAATTACTCTATACATATATAATATAGTCTATAATATATAATATAATCTATTTTATAAATATAAAATAACAAAATTCATCTGGAAGAACAAAAGGTCAAGAATATCAAGAGAAATAAAGAGAGAAAAAAATACAAAGGAGGGTGGCCTAGTTACACCAGACGTAAAAATATATTATAAAAGTGGTAGTCATCAAAACCATTTGGTACTGGCTAAGAAACTGAGTAGTAGATCAATGGAATTGTATTACAAAGTACACGTGACGTAAAGCCAATGACTATGGTAATCTACTGTTTGACAAACCCAAAGACTCCAGTTTCTAGAATAAGAACTCACTATTTGACAAAAATTGCCAGGGAAACTGGAAAAAAGTATGGCAGAAATAGGACATAGACCAACATCTCACACCCTATACCAAGATAAGGTCAAGACAAGTCCATGATTTAAACATAAAAGGATAATACTATAAGCAAAGAGAACTAGTGATAGTTTATCTGTCAGATCTTTGGAGAAAAAAAGAAAATTGTGGCCAAAGAAGAAATAGGGAACATTTGAAATGCAAAAATGGGTAATTTTGATTATATTAAATTTAAAAAGTTTTCCCACAAAAAAAACCAATGCAGTCAAGATTAGAAGGGAAGCAGAAAGCTGGGGGAAAAAATTTACAGCTAGTTTTTCTGATAAGGACTTCATTTTTTAAATATAGAGAGAACTGAGTAAAATAAGAATACAAGTCATTTCCCAATTGATAAATGGTCAAAGGATATGAACATATGAGGTAGCATCTCATACCTATCAGAATGGCTAAGACAGGAAAAGAAAATGATAAATGTTGGATGGGGTGTGGGAAAACTGGGACACAAATCCAGCTGGATGAGCTGTGAACTGATATTGTCATTCTGGAGAATGATTTGGAACTATGCCCAAAGGCCTATCAAACTGTGTGTATCCTTTGACCCAGCAGTGTCTCTATTGGGTTTATATCCTAAAGATATCATAAAAGGGGAAAAAAGACCCATATGTACAAAAATGTTTGCAGCAGCTCTTTTTGTGGTGGCAATTGGAAATTAAGTTGATGCCCATCAATTGGGGAATGGTTGAATATATTATAGTATGTGAATGTTATGGTATGTTATTGTTCTATTAAAAATGTTGAGTAGGATGATTTCAGAAAAGTCTGAAAAGAGACTTACATGAATTGATGATGAGAAAAGTGAACAGAACCAAGAGATCATTGTACACAGTAACAGCAAAACGATGTGATGATCAACTATGATAGACTTGGCTCTTAGAAATAACTGGAGAGACTTGCATGAACTGATGCTGAGTGAAATGAACAGAACCAGGAGATCATTATACACGGCAACAATAAGACTATAAGATGATTAATTCTGATGGACATGGCTCTCTTCAACAATGAAATGTTTCAAACCAGTTCCAATTGTTCAGTGATGAATTAAGCCATATACACCAGAGAGAGGGATATGAATTTGGACCACAACATAACATTTTCATGCTCTCTAATGATGTTTGCTTGCATTGTTTCCATTCTCTGATTTTTTTTCTTCTTTTTTAAATTTTTTTTCTTACACAGCAAGATAACTGTAAAAATATTTACACACATATTCGATGTCAAATATTTTGACATAATTAACATGTAGTGGACTTCCTGCCATCTAGGGGAGGGGTGGGGCTAGTGGGGAAAAATTTGCAACAGAAAGCTTTGCAAGGGTCAATGTTGAAAAATTACCCATACATATGTTTGCAAATAAAAAGCTTTAATAAAATGAAAAAAATAATAATAATAACATGCTTTGATCCACATTCAGTCTCCATAGTTCTCCCTCTGGACACATGGCATTTTCCATTTCAAGTCTGCTAATATTTTCTTTTATAAGTACAGATTTGTCATTCCCTAATCAGGAATATCAATTGGCTTGGAGAAAAGAGCAAGACAAAAAGACCAATTAGAAGGTTACTACAGTAGACCAGGTAAAAAAAAATCAAAAGAGTCAGACCATGAGTGGTAGCCATGTGAGTAGAGAAAGGGATGGATAAAAGTAATATTGCAGAAGCAGAATTAACAAGATTTGACAATTGATTACATATGAGAGAGAAGAAAGAATACATGATCTCAAGGTTGAAAACTTGGATGACTAAAAGTATGTTGCTATCCCTCAAGAGAAATATGGAGGGGCAGCTAGGTGGCACAGTGGATAGAGCACCAGCCCTGAAGTCAGGAGGACCTGAGTTCAAATGTGGTCTCAGACACTTAACTTTCCCTAGCTGTGTGACCCTGGGCAAGTCACTTAACCTCAATTGCCTCACCAAAAAGCAAAAAAAAAAAAAAAAAGGAAATTAAGACGAGAAATGGATTTTGAAGGAAAGATAACAAATTCATTTTAGCAGTGCTAAATTTGAGATGTCAACAACATTTATTTTTTGATGCCCTTATTCTTCAGGATTACATTATTTTGTTTCCAATTGTATTTTTATGTATTTTTTATTAAAGCTTTTTATTTGCAAAACATATGCATAGGTAATTTTTCATCATTGACCCTTGCAAAGCTTTCTGTTACAAATTTTTCCCTCCTTCTCCCCCACCCCCTCCCCAGATGGCAGGAAGTCTAATACATGTTAATTATGTTAAAATACATGACAAATCAAATATGTGTATACATATATATTTATTTATACAGTTATCTTGCTGTACAAGAAAAATCAGATCTACAAGAAAAAAAATATCTGAGAAGGCAAACAAAATGCAAGCAAACATAAATAGAGAGCATGAAAATGTTATGTTGTGGTCCACATTCAGATTCCTCTCCCTGGGTGTATATGGCTTTCTTCATCACTAAACAATTGGAACTGGTTTGAAACATCTCATTTTTGAAGAGAGCCACATCTATCAGAAATGATCATCGTATGATCAATTTTGATGGACATGGTTCTCTTCAACAATGATGTGATTCAAACCAGTTGTGCTGCGATGAAGATAGTCATATACATCCAGAGAGAGGCCTGTGGGATCTGAGAGTGAACCACAACACAGCATTTTAACGCTTTCTGTGAATATTTCCATGCATTCTGTTTTCCTTCTTAGGTTGTTTTTTTTTTCTTCTTCTCTTTCTAGATCTGATGTTTCTTGTGCAGTAAGATAACTGTATAGATATGTATACATGTATTGTACTTGTCATATAATTTATCCTCTCTAGCATGTATTAGATTACCTGTCATCTAGGGGTGGGGGGCGGGGGGAGGGAAAGGAAAAGCTTGGGAAGAAAAAGTTTTTTTTGCAAAGGTCAATGTTGAAAGGTCACTCATATGTTTTGCAAATAAAAAGCTTTATTAAAAAAAAAAAAGAAAAATAAATAAGTAAATTATAAAAAAAAAAAAAAAAGAAATGATCATCGTATAGTATTGTTGTTGTCATGCATATTGATCTCCTGGTTCTGCTCGTTTCACTCAGCATCAGTTCATGCAAGTCTCTCCAGGCCTCTCTGAAATCATCCTAATGGTCATTTCTTACAGAACAATAATATTCCATAACATTCATATACCATAACTTATTCAGCCACTCTCCAGTTGATGGGCATCCACTCAGTTTCCAGTTTCTAGCCACTACAAAAAGGGCTGCCACAAACATTCTTGCACATGTGGGTCTCTTTCCTTCCTTTAAGATCTCTGAGCCAAGATGGCAGAGAGCAGACCCAACTCTCTGTGACCTCCTCTCAAACCAAACAGATTAAACCTCTGAACTGATTTTGGAGTCAGGGCACCCCCAAATATTTGAAGTACAACACATTCCTGGAAGTAGTTACTTTGGAAGAGCTTTGAATAAATTGAAGATTATCACACAGGAAAGGCACTAGTATTAAGCGGGACTTGGCAAAACATTTTTGCAAAAGGTAGGATTTTAATTGAGATGCGAAGGAAGCCAGGAGGCAGAGGTGAGGAGGGAGAGCACTCTAGGCATGGGAGACAGCCTGTAAAAATGCAGATTCAGAAGATGGAAGGTCTTGCATAAGGTCATTGAACTGTAGAAAACATGGGGTGGAGGGAAATAAGGTGTAAAAAGAATGGAAAGTTAGGAAAAGGCTAGGTTATGAAAAGTTTTTAAAAGCCAAACAGGATTTTATATTGATCCTGAAGGTCATAGACACTGGAGTTTATGGAGTATGGAAGTGACATGAACTTTAGAAAGAACAATGTGATAGCTGAAAGGAAGATGGGCTGGAGTGGGGTGAGATTTGAGGCAGGGAGACCGACCAGCAATTTGTTTCAATAGTCAAGATAGTTTCAGTGTCAGAGAACAGAACGAGGTGTATATGAGTATGGCAACAAAATCAGAATTAGTAGGACTTGGATGTCGAAGGTGAGAGAATGAGAAATAAAGTATGACACTTATGTGGTCAGCCTAAGGAACTGGAAGGATAGTAGTACCCTTTGTAATATTAAGTTAGGAAGAGGTAAGGATTTGGGAGGAAAGATCATGAGTTCATGTCAAGTTTAAGATGTGACTTTATGGGACTTTGGGGTTAAGATATCCATTCGGTAGCTGGAGAAGTAACAATGAAGGTCAGGAGAAAGGTTAGGGCTGAGAATCATCTACATAGAGATGATATTTGAATCCATAGGAGTTGATGAGGTAAGTAAGAGAAATAGTACAAAGGGAGAAAAGAAGAGGGCCCAGGTCAGAACCTAAGACATAGACAGAATGTCTTGAGGCATCTAATCCCTTAGGAGGTGGGATAGTGGGGCACAACCAAGATGAAGATCCAGCCAAGAAGACAGAAAAGAAATACTTAATACAAGTAGGAGATAATATCTTGGAGAAGAGTAATCAATAGTGTCATATATTACAGTGAAGTCAAAAAAAGGATCATCAGATCTGAAAAATAAGAGATCACAGATTACTCTGGAGAAAGCAGTTTCAACTGGATGATAAAAGTCACAAGTCAAAGTAAAGAGAGTCAAGAGTGAGGAAGGAAATGAAGGCATCAATTGTACATGGCCATGAATATGAAGAATATAATAGAATAAGTCAGGGATGGACAACAATAGTCAAATAAGGACTTTTTGAGAAGGGAGGAAACACAGGAATATTTGTAAGCAGCAAGGAAGCAGCCAATGGACAGGAAAAAATGAAGATTAATGAAAGATGAAAATAATAGAGGGGTCAATTTGTTGGAGAAGATGTAGGGGAATCAAAATGGATCATTTGTGCATACAAAGGACTTAGCCTTGGCTGAGATACCTCTGTCTTTTCAAGGGTCACCAAGATGAAGGAGAAGGCATCTGAGTGATGTAAAATGCTGGGGGGGGGGGGGGGGGGGGAAAAGGAGAGAGAGAGAAATCTCCCTAAATGGCATTAAGGTTTTTTCGTTGTTCTCAACTTTGGAGGAGGGGGAGAAACTATGAAAAAAGCTGAAAAGGTTTGGAAAAGTTACTGTATTGAGTGAGTGGGTTAGTGGATCTATTAGGAAGTTTAGTTTAGTGGATTGCCATGCTGCAAGGACTCAGTTGAGACCATGTAATACAAAATTATAATGGGCCCAGTCAGTGGGCTTTCATGATTTTTTCCAGCTTCATTCAAAAGCCAGTGAAATTGGGATGATGGGAAAATCTAAGGCTAAATGAGACCTGGCAGACAAAAAATGCCAAGAGGGTAAGAAGAAAAGAGATTCAAAAGAAGGAAGATAGTAAAGAATTCAATTGGTTCATCAAGAGGTCAAGAAGAGGAAGGGAGGAGAGTGTGGTCCCACAGAAATTATAGCCTGGGAAAGAACTTCTTTCGGGAGGAACTAGAGGACACAGGAAGGTTACAGTGACTTGTTGACTTGACTAATAATTAGAGATGTCTCCCAAATTAATTAGCTACTTAGAAAGTAGGTTTCCCTTTGTTAACCTTCTAGTAGAGATTGGATGATCATTCATAAGAGATACTACAATTTCTGGGCAGATACAAGTCTGATGATGTGGATGGTAAGTCACTTTTATCTCAGTCTGTGATTTTATCTTTCCAATCTATCATCTTCCCAAAGGTCTTTGTGACCCAGGCTTTATGGGTAATTTCCTCACTACTACCCTCAGGACCAGAAGTAATTTCTAGATGTGGGAGCTCAAAGAGGGAGTTCTAGACCAGACTGAGTCTCAGTGTGAGAAATTCACTTGAGGGAAAAGTGGAAAGCTTGAGCCAGAAACTCTCTGGACATTGAGAAAGAATCTAAGATGGAACTCTTAGGAATTATAAGCAGTCTCTAAATAGCCAGACCTAGAAATCCTGTCCCAAGGAATTCCTTCCCAGAATCAGAAAGCCGGGAAAAATTTTTACAGCTAGTGTTTCTGATAAAGGCCTCATTTCTAAAATATATAAAGAACTGTGTAAAATTATAAGAATACAAGTCATTCCCCAATTGATAAATGGTCAAAGAATATGAATAATTTTCAGATAAAGAAATTAAAGCTATCTATACTCATATGAAAAAAATGCTCTAAATCACTACTGATTAGAGAAATGCAAATTAAAATAACTCTGAGGTAGCATCTCACGGCTATCAGAATGGCTAAGATGATAGGATAAAAAAAATGATAAATGTTGGAGGGGATGTGGGAAAACTGGGACACAAATACATAGTCGGTGGAGATGTGAACTTATCCTTCCATTCTGGAAAGCAATTTGGAACTATGCCTATCACAATGTGCATATCCTTTGATCCAGCAATGTTTCTCCAGGGCCTGTATCCCAAAGAGATCATAAAAGAAGAAAAAGGACCCACATGTACAAAAATGTTTGTAGCAGCTCTGTTGGCAAGGAACTGGAAAATGAGTAGATATCTATCAAGTGAGGAATGGCTGAATGGAATATTATTGTTCTATAAGAAATGATGAATGGAATGATTTTAGAAAGTCCTAGAAAGATTTGCATAAACTGATACTGAGTGAAGCAAGAAGAACCAGGAAAACATTGTACACAGCAACAGTAAGATTGTGTGATAATCAACTATGACAGACTTGGTTCTTCTCAGTGGTTCAGTGTCACAAGGCAATTCCAATAAACTTTGCTGAGGCAATTGGGGCTAAGTGACTTGCCCAGGGTCACACAGATACGAAGTGTTAAGTGTCTGAGGCCAAATTTGAACTCAGGTCCTCCTGACTTCAGGGCTGGTGCTCTATCCACTGTGCCAATTCCAATAAACTTTGAATGGAAAACATCCACATCCAGCGAGAGAACTATGGACACTGAATGTAAATCAATACATGCTATGTTCATTTTTTTTTCTATTTCTTCTCTGCTTTTTTTTTTCTCTTGTGGTTTTTCCTTTTTGTTCTGACTTTTCCCTCCTAACACGATTCATAAGGAATTATGTTTTCAAAAAAAAAAAAAATATATATATATATATATATATATATATGCATACCTTGAAAAAAAAATTCCTTCCCGGGACTGGGCTCTTCTGGGAGCTCTCCCCTCCTTCCAATTTCTTTTTTTTTTCTTCTCCTATTTCACAATTTCTTCCCCTTCCCTTCTCCTTTCTGTTTTTTATCTCTCCTTTCCAATATTTTTCTCTCTTTTTCTCAAGTATAGTGTGTCTCTCTATGTGTCTGTCTCTCTATACATCATAGAATCACATGACTCTGGAATCGGAGAATTTGAATTTAACTCCTACCTATTATGCACTACCTATGTGACCCTGGGCAAATATCACTTCCCCTGACTGTCTGCAAATCTATCATTCATTTACATGTAATATATTACTATATTACTTTGTTTTCTCTTTGGTAAATTAAGTGGCTTGGACTAACTGGCTTCTGACGTTCTTTCCAGTTCTTTTCAGATTTTTGATGCCTCAATAGTTTTGACTCTACTATGCTACTAATCTCTGGGTCAACCTATGTTTAATGACCTGCAGATATACATATAAATTTGTTAACTGTTTCTGTGCTTAAACTGGATATGTCAATCCAGAGTAGAAGCTAAATTGAATGAAAATAATGATGTTAAGTCATTTTTCATGGGTTTTCATGGCAAAGATACAGGAGTAGTTTGCCATTTCCTTTTCCAGCTCATTTTACAGATGAGGAAACTGAGGCAAACAGGGTAAAGTAACTTTAACTTCCCCAGAGTCACACAGTTATGTGGCTGGATTTTAACTTATGAAGGTGAGTCTTCCTGACTTGGGCTGGCACTCTGTCTACTGTGTCACATAGCTGCCCCAGGTAGGAAGCTTCTAGTGGTAACAGAACTTTTTGGATTAGTGGTAACAGAACTTTTTGGATTAGAAGCCCCCTGGAATTTACTAACTTACCAAGACTCCTTCCTTGGGCTAAAGTGTTAGTCAGGACTCACAAAGTTTACTAATATTTTGGGTATCTATCATTCTGTGATTGGAGTTTTGTACAATAATGGGTATTTCTCTACCTCAAAAAGAAAAGACAAAACTGACACTCTGATTCAACTAGCCAGAATAAAGTTTTCCTCACAACCAGCCCTTCTGGAAAGGCACTTATAGGCACTGTCCTGCCCTAATAAAAGAAGTGTGTCATATTGGAAAAGTAGTCTAATATAAGGAAAGAAGAGGGGCAGTTAGGTGGCGCAGTGGATAGAGCACCAGCCCTTTAGTCAGGAGGACCTGAGTTCAAATCTGGTCTCAGACACTTCCTAGCTGTGTGACCCTGGGCAAGTCACTTAACCCCAATTGCCTCAACAAAAAACAAAAAAAAAAGGAAAGAAGAGCAGATGTGGAATCAGAGGCCCAGCTCTGTAACTTTCTACCTGGGGCTAAATCATTCCACTCTGGGTCTCAGTTTCCTATTTGTAGAATGAGAGGGTTATACAACATGAACTGGAGATTCCTTTTAGCTTTAAATCCATGACATCATTACCAAGAAGCTGTGTCTAACATATCAGAACCTATGTGAAATTCAGTTTTATCATGTATAAAATATTTGAACTAAAATACCCTCTCCAAGGTCCCTCACAGCTATAAAATGTTATAATTCCATTCCCTTACAAGAACTTTCTGTTCCAGATAGATTGGCCTACTCACACCATGTGCTTTCTCATTTTTGTTTATGCTGATTCCCCAGCCCAGAATGCCCTATGCCGCCTTCTTTTTATATCCCATCCAACTCAGATCCTGTTTCCACTAAAAAGTCTTCCTTAACCATTGCAGAATACAGTGGTTCATCCTTCTTAAGTTTTAGTATTTATCACATTTGCATTTCATTATATGCTGCCTTGTAACATGTAATATTATTAACTTTTTTCATGTTTATATTTTTTCTCCTTTGGTACTTACATATACGTGAGAGACAGAGAGAGAGAAAGAGATTCTACTGTGGGCACCTTAAAAACAGGGATCTTTTGTTATGCTTCTTCATATTCCTCACAGGATTTGGCACAATGGAATGTATACAATGGATTGTCAATATCTGTTAAATCAATGAGATAATAGCTAAACTGGACCACTTGTGTTTAAATAAAAAAAAGGGGGAGGGGAATATCTAAAGTGAAAGAAACAATATAAGCAAAGTAGGCAGTGATGAACATTGTGTGGTTAAAAGACACTAGGAAGAGAGGATTATTTGGAGAGAATTAACATGAGAAGAGCAGGAGGTAAATCTGCAAAGAAATGTTTTGGCTTTAATAAAAGGACTTACTATTCTACCTTCCTTATTTTTATCAGTTCCATCTTTTAAGTTTCTTTGATTATTTTTCCTAAAATGCATTATTTCCATTCTTTTTTTAACTGCTGGACCTATTTCTCCATATGCCAAATCATATATTCTCTGCTTATCACTTAAGTACAATATGATTTTCTAAAAGTTTATTATTAGTAGTAGTGTAGTGACAATATTTACTAATCTCAAAATAAAATATATTCTTTCCAGCAAAAGAGAGAGAATTGAATTGTTAAAAAAAATTCTTTAAAAAAAATTTTTATACATTGAAAAAAAAATTTGGGGATGTACCCATATATATACCAATTTTGAGATCATCCATACAATGAGATCCATTCAAGTACAGAAATAACTCTCTATCCATAGAAATTAACATTTGGTACTTAAAAGAAATCAGGCAGCAGTCCAAATACAAATACAGAGGCTCAGTCTTTTATTTAATTTCTGATGGTAAATGTTAAGTATGATTAGCTGGAGCAACGAGATGGCTCAGCAGATAGATTATATGTAAGAAGTTAAGACTCATCCTTGGGGCAGCTAGGTGGCCCAGTGGATAGAGAACCAGCCCTGAAGTCAGGAGTACCTGAGTTCAAATCTGATTTCAGACACTTAACATTCCCTAGCTGTGTGACCCTGGGCAAGTCACTTAACCCCAATTGCCCCAGCGAGAGAGGGGAAAAAAAAAAAAAAAAAGAAGACATCCTCTTCTGAGTTCAAATCTGACCTCACAACACTTACTGTGTGACACTGGTCAAGTCATTTTACCTTATCTGACTCTATAAAAGGAGCTGGAGAAGGAAATAGCAAACTATTCCAATATTTTTGCCAAGAAAACCCCAAATGGGGTCACACAGAGTGAAGGACATGACTGAGCAATGACAAAATGATTGGCTGCCAGAACGATACCTTGGGTAAGAAAAGATGAAATTATAAGTAAAGGACTATACTGATAAACAGACCAGGGAAGATTGTGGAATTGTACACTAATTCATAATTATCTATGAGGCTTAAGTGATCTAAATTTGTCAGCTCAATTTTTTACATTGATTTAGTATTACTTTTTTATGTGTAATAAATAACTAAAAGAGGTCTATTAAAAAAACAAATGTGTGCCCCAAATTGCCTAAGTCACTCACTTATCAGATAGTACCTCATATTACTATGCTCTTTTGCACACACACTCTCTTTTCAATTAGATTATAAGCACCTTAAAGTCAAGAAAAGCATGGAAAAAGCATTAGCTTATATTGTAGGATTTTAGAGCTACAAGGAACTTTGGTGATCTAGTCCAATTCCCTCACTTCACAGATAAAGAAACCTTCAAGTTCGAGTCTTTTGACAGAAAAGTCATAAAATTTAGAGTTCCTATAAAGATTTGTCCAATGTCTTCCAACGCTGCACCCAAAACATATCATTTATCACATCTTTAGAAGGTAATCATATTCCACTTGTGTTTTACATAGAACTATTTTTCATATATGAATTTAAGTTTACTCTGGTTTTTAATCTTGAATCAAACTATAAAATCCATAATATAGTGTGTGTATATATATATGTGTGTATGTATATATATATATATGTGTATGTATATATATATATGTGTATGTATATATATATACATACACATATATATATATTTATAAACAGTGTGTGTGTCACGCATGCACTTATGACAATTTCTTTTCCAATATACTACTATTAGTGGAAGTCAAAATCTGGGTTTAAGGTCTCACTCTGGTACTAACTGCTTAGGTGACTAATGTCACTTTATCTCGGGGCCTCAGTTTCCTTGCCTGTAAAAAAAAAAACAGATTAAACTGCCCTTCAGCTCTGAATGTCCATGATTCTACGATGAAGAACCAGACTTTATACCTCTTTGCATCCCATTCTAGCAATATGAGTGATATATATTAGGTGTTCAATATGCATTTATCTACTGAACACATAAAATGAAAACATCAATTAATTTAATGCAAATGGTAATAGGTCTCATTTTCAGCAGATATGTGTGTGCATACAACATACACATATATATTCATACGTACATAGAGAGCCTATAGTGCTATAGACTTTTGTGACTTAAAAGAAACACAAAAATAGCAGTGAGAATATCATCTTTAGAGAAAAAAACATTTTCAGATGATTAAAAATTCCCTTTTTATTAGAACATCTGAATTATAATGAAAACCTGGCAATGCAGGTCATACACTGAAACAAGGATCTACAAAAAAGTACTCTGACAAAGTCATAAGAATTTCTCGGTAGTGATTTAAAAACCTCTGTTGACACTAATACATATCTTTACTCATTTGACTTTGATAACATTTTTGTTGGGTTAATTCATAGAACCTATGGCCTTATCTATAAATACATAAAAGGTCCACCCAAAGAAAAAGTGGTTCAACAGTTTTATTCCTCACACCCAACTGCCTGGTATCCTATGAGTTTCTACCAGTGATTGAGACTATATCATCTCTAATTTATCCTTCGGATAGCTTCTTTGTTCACAACTGCATGTTATCTTGATCAGACTGTGAGCTTCTTCAGAGTGGGACTCTTGTTTCTTTGTATCCTACTCTTAAGCAAAGTGCCTGGCACAGGGTGAGCGCTTAATATATCCTAACTGATCTACATTAAAAAAAAAAAAAAAAAAAGTCCCTCAAGAATTGTAACAAACTAAATTGATGATATATATCCATATCATCAATATATCAGCCTATCAACACTGCTCACTTACAAAAGGATTTGTGAATCAAACCTGCCTATTTCAATATGTGAAGTACACTAGATCCCTCAGGTAGTTAGCTTTTGATAGCTACTTTATTAGAAGTATGTATAAATAACACACAAGTATGTCTGGGCTTAACAACTCAACTGCATGAAGTGAACATGATCAGCTGCATGTAGATACAATGTGGCTGTCACGTATGCCCTGCTGGCCATGTCTGTATGTTGACATAGAACTCTGGGAATCTTCTCCACGGACCCACGTACACACAGAGGGACGCCTGGGATGAGCGTGGGTGAGGGGTTGTCTAGACACCTGTGTCACCTGGGGAGGGCAATGAGGGCCACCTGTACACCCAGGCGAAGGGCCCGGGCCCCTAACACGGAAATGTTTCCAGTGGGATGACCACCCTACCCGGGCTGCAGTGGGGGAGCTGGAGGGAGCCCGCTGGGAGGAGTCACGGGTAGCCGAAGACACCAGGGTGGG
>JAJPUD010002623.1:237143-251208 GCA_023553655.1 Myrmecobius fasciatus
GGCAGGGAAGCGGAGCCCGTGGCGCTAGTCCGCCCGCCGGCCCAGGGCCGAGGTGTCCCGGAGCCCCCTCAGCCCGGCCCCACGCTGCAGCTGCGGGCGCAGCTAGAGAATCGGGAAGTGGCGGAGAGAGGGAAGAAGGGTAGCAAAAGGGAACAGACCTGGCGGCCCGGGGCCGAGGATGTCCCACTACTAGTCTACGTTTCTGTGCAGGTGGCCTGGCCTGCTTGGGACCTCCCCCATTTACACCGCCCGCCCCACTCCTCCCCTGGCTGCTAAGCCTGATCCTGTTTACGCCTCAACTTCCTCCTGCTCGTCTCCCCTCCCCCCACGGGATCGGACCGGAGAAGGAGGGAGGGAGGGAGGGAAGAGATGACGGCTTCGGTGACACCCGGATGGCTCTGGCTTTGTTGCTGCAAGCCCCGGTGTCTTCTTAATGACAGGTGGCCCGAAGCGCTTCCCCATTGTGAGCACCTCCTCCTCAATCGGCGCTCTTAAAGAGCACGTGATCGAGACTCTGGCTTCTGCGTGTGAGACCTGGCACAGGTCCAGGCTACCTGTGCGATCTTCCGCGGACTGCCTCTGATTTATCTTTAAAACAGGCATAGAGGCTAGATCGGGCATCTAACCAAGAAATCTGGGAACTTGGGTTTGTTTTCATTGCTTTGATAACTTTCAGTATAACTGGTTTCCTTTGTAACATTTTATTTTATGCAATAAATTTTTTTTCTTAGAAACTTTCAATATATTTGGTTTCCTCTGCAACATATGCCATATTTTTATTTCTTGGAAACTTTCAGTATAATTGATTTCCTTTGTAACATATTTTATTTTTTACAATAAAAGTTTTTTTCTTGGAAACTGAATGATGGATGCTTATCAATTGGGGAATGAATTAATTGTGGTATATGATTATAATGCAGTACTATCGGGCAATAAGAAATGTATAGCCGTATGGTTTCAGAAAAATCTGTGAAGACATATGAACTGATGCAGATTGAATTAAACAAGGAGAACATTGTACACAGTAACAAGAAATATTGAAATAATGATCAACAGTGACTTAGCTACTCTGATCAATACATTAATCAAGGACAATTTGAAAGAATTTGTTGAAAAATGCTATCCAGTTCCAGAAAGAAAACTGATGGTTTCTAAGTGCAAACTGAAGCATATTATTTTTCATTTTCTTTTTCTTGGACTTTTTTTTTCCAACATGACTAATACTGAAATGTGTTGCATGATTTCACATGTATAATGAGTGTCATATTGCTTACCTTCTCAAGGGATGTGTGAGGGCATTTGGGGGAAGGCCTGAAGGGTTGGAGAGAATTTGACACTCATTTTTTTTAACATGTTAAAAATAATTTCATTTTTTAAAATAATAGCTTTTTATTTTCAAAATCATTCAAAGATAGTTTTCAACATTCAACTCTGCAAATTTTTCTCCCTTCTTTCCCTCCTCCCTCCCCTAGGCAGCAAATAGTCCAATAAAGGTTAAACATGTGCAGTTCTTCTAAACATATTTCCACATTTATCATGCTGCACAAGAAAAATCATCAAAAAGGGAAAAAGAATGAGAAAAAAAAGGTAGCAAACAACAACAAAAAAAGTGAAAATACTATTGTATACAATACAATAGTTTTGAAGTGTGTGGTGGTACTTAAAAGTTATCTATTTGCATTTCTCTGATCAATAGTGATTTAGAGCATTTTTTCATATGACTAGAAATGGTTTGTTTGTTGTTTTTTTTTTTTTTTATCTGAAAATTGTGTGTTCCTGTCCTTTGACCATTTATCAACTGGAGAATGGCATGTGTTCTTATAAATTTGAGTCAATTCTCTATTGATTTTTTTTGTTTCTTAAATCACCATAGTTGTACCAAGTATCCTTCTTTCTCCTCTTTCCAGAGAGCTATCCTGTCTAGTAAATAGTATATTTTTGTAGAAGGAAAAAGAAGTATAACTAGTCAATATGTTGAAAAAGTCCAAAAACATGTGCAGTGTTTTAATACCCACCACAAAGGGGCGGGTTGAGGGTGTTTTCTCATATCTCTTCATAAGGCTGGCTTGATTTTTATAGTTTTGTTACATTTACTTTTGATTTTTTGATCTTTTGCTTTTTTCCATTTACACTATTATAGTTATTGCCTATATTGCTTTCTTATCGATTTACTTCACTTTACATCAGTTCGTATAGCTCTTTCTTTGCTTCTCTGTACAGCATAGTAATAGTTAATTACATTCATGTACCACAATTTCTTTAGCTATTCCCTAGACTATCAGGAAGTAATCAAAATATGTATCAACAAATTACCAGATCAAGAATATATATATATATTAGTAGAAGAAATTATATTCATGAATGGCCATTTTTTTCTTTATTTTCTTGTAAATTGTTCTTTGGTTCTCTGCTGCTAACCTTACTTTATTCTCCCCCCCACTTTCATCCCCCCAACCACTCCCAAATGTGCTACAGTTAAGAAAAGATATATTTATGCATACATATATAGACATATAGATACATACACACACACACACTTTACATACACACATATGTATTTCCTATCCTTGTTGACCCTTTAATTAATTTCTGCTCCATAACTTGCCTTGCTATTACATAATCTCCCCCTACCCAAGGATCCTTCACTTGTCTTCTTCCCTCACCTTTTGCTTCCCCATCTGCCCATCCCTCCCCCCTTATTTCTTTATTGATTTTGGAGGGTGCTTTATGGTGTATATATAATATATATAATGTTGCCTATTGAACCTTTTTCCAATGTGAGTTTTTGGAACTACAAGCCCTCCTCTTCCCTGTAGTACTGCTGTCTATTCTTCCTCTGCACCTCATTTGTATAACATGATTGTTATTCTTACCTTAACTCTGCCAGTCTTTCTTTTGAGCTATCCTATTGTTGATGTGAATCATATATATACGCGTGTGTGTGTGTATATATATACATATATATATATTTCAGGTTTAAACAATTTCTTCATGTTGAATTTCTTAAAATTGATCTTTCATATTGGCTTTTACATGTAAATTTTTCTGTTAAGTTCAAGTTTCGTTGATAGAAAGTCCTGAAAATCTGTAAGTTTGTTGGATCTCTATTTTTTCTCATTCATTTCACATTCTGTTCCACTTTCTCATTCTTTATAATCTGTTTTGTTATTTCGTGGACTCTTATAGCTTCACTGGCTTCCCCTTGCCCAGTTCTAATTTTCAAAGCATTATTTTCATCTTTGAGACTCTAATTCTTTTTCTAGTTGGTTAACTTTTTTTCTTAAGCTTCTTGTTTTTCTTGGATGATTTTAATTTTTTTCTTTAGTTTTTCCTCAATTTCTCTCATTTGATTTTTGAATTCTTTTTTGAGTTTTTCTATAAATTCTCTCTGGGTAGGGAACCATTTGGGGTAAAGCTTTTTTTTTTTTTTTAATTAATGTGTCCTCCTCTGAAGATGTATCCTGATCTTCCTTGTTCCCATAATATATTTAATGATAGGGTTCTTTCTCCTTTGCTGGTTCATTTTTTTAAATAAGAGGTATTAGTATAAGCACCTCTAATAGTAGGGTGAGAGACTGGTGCCTCACGCTTCCCTTCACCTCTCCCACTCTGACCAGAAACCCTGAACCAAAATACAAATCTAAAGGAAGAGAATGATTCCAAAACATCTAGAAGGCAGGCTTTAAAATCAAAACACATCTTAGAGGCAGTTAAGTAGTACGGTGGATAGAGCACTAGCCCTGAAGTCAGGAGGACCTGAGTTCTAATTTGACTTCAGACACTTAACACTTTCTAGCTATGTGATCCTGGGCAAGTCACTTAACCCCAGCACCAAAAGAAAAGAAAAAAATACATCTTGATCACAAATTCAATCAGAAGCCCTGTAAGAGATGAGATAAGAGTTTAATTTTTAAAAAATGAAATTTAGAGTTCTAGGGAAAAAAATTTGGGGAAAAAATGAGAGCTATAGATGAAAAGGTTATCAAAGTTCATTACAGAAATATATTTTATCCAACAGGGAAATAGAAATGAAAAGGAGAAAGAATCAGAGAGAGCAAGAAGGTTAAGGGATGGATTAGTCCTTAGCAAAACTCTAGCTAAGAATTCACCAAAATATTTATAGGTGACAAAGGATTAAAACTGAGGAGTTGCCTATCAATTGAGAAATAGAAAGACAAGTTATGATAAAGAAATGTGATGGAATATCATCATTCTGTATGAAATAATGAAGATGATGGTTTCAGAGAAGCCAAAGAAGATGTATATGAACAAAGTCAAGTAAACAGAACTAGTAAAACAGTTTATGTAACAACAACAATATTGTAAAGACAACAACTTTGAAAGACTTAGGGACTCTGACCAGCATAATGACCAATCATAATTCCAGAAGGCTCATCATGAAACAATCTATCTGCTTCCAGATAGAAAGGTAAAGGAAACTCAGAATACAGAATAAGACATATGTATGAATTTACTTTTAATATGGCCAACATGGAAATATATTTTGCCTAATTATACATATTTGTAATAGGGATATTGTTTTTCTTTCATTTTCATTTGAGGGGAAGGGAGATTGGAGAAGTTGGATTTTTCCTGAATGAAAAGAATAAAGCTATAATAAAAGAAAGAAAGAAAAGAAAAGCCATGGGACTCAGATCTGGGAGACAGTTTCTCCCTACCATAGTGTTAAAATGAGAAGGATCATAGGGGATAAGTTTGTACAACTGCTAATTTTATTAAGAAAGAATTCAATTATCACTAGGGGGAGAGATTTGCTCAAAGTCACACAAATAGTAAATAGTAAAGGCTTAATTTAAACTCAGCTCAGTGCTCTGACCAAAGACATATGCCATTCAAAGAGTCATGGTAGAGAAAATTTTGAGGTCAGGAAGATCTAAGTGGTTTAGACTTAGTGAGTCTCTAAGTCTCAGTTTCCTCATTTATAAAATGAGGGGTTATTAATAGTTCTCTGTATTCTAGTTAAACTGGCTCATTTTCTATTCCTACTACATAATATGTCATCTTCTACTTCCATGTCTTTGCATGAATTGTCCCCCAAGAATCAAAGCACTCCCTTCTTGCCTTCCCCTCTTAGAATATCTAGCTTCCTTCATAGCTCAGCTCATAAGCCATCTTCTAAATAACACTTGCTCTGATCTCTTCCAGTTACTAGCTCCCCCTCTCTGAATTTACTTTGCATTTGTTTCGTATCTGCCTATATAAGTAATTGCCATCAATCATAAGAGTAGGGATTTTCCCAAAGAAATCATAAAGGAAGGAAAAGGCCCTACATGTGCAAGAATGTTTGTGGCAGCCCTTTTTGTAGTGGCTAGAAACTGGAAATTGAATAGATGCCCTTCAATTGGAGAATGGCTGAATAAATTATGGTATATGAATATTATGGAATATTATTGTTCTGTAAGAAATGACCAGCAAGATGATTTCAGAGAGGCCTGGAGAGACTTACATGAATTGATGCTGAGTGAAATGAGCAGAACCAGGAGATCATTATACATGGCAACAACAGTACTATATGACGATCAATTCTGATGGACATGGCTCTCTTCAACAATGAAATGTTTCAAACCACCTCCAATTGTTCACTGAAGAAAACCATATACACCAGAGAGGGATGTGAAATGTGGACCACAACATAACATTCTCATACTCCTTGATTGATGTTTGCTTACATTGTGTTTCCTTTATCTGAAATATCGTTTGTGTAGACAAGATTTTTCTTGTACAACAATGACAAGTTTGGAAATATATATACATATATTCGATTTGCCAATATTTTAGCATAATTAACATGTAGTGGATATCCTGCCATCTAGGGGAGGGGTGGGAAGTTGGGGGAAAAATTTGTAACGGAAAGCTATGTAAGGGTTATTGTTGAAGAATTACCCACACATATGTTATGCAAATAAAATAAAAAATAAAATTTAAAAAAAATAAAATAAAGTCACAACACAAATGAGTTTGTGATGGATGATATCTGAAAAAAAAAAAAGTAGGGATTTTTAGTTTTGATTTTGTGCCTCCAGTGCTTGGTTCAAGTAGATGCTTAATCAGTTCTTTTTGAATAATTGACTGATACCTAAGTCAGAAGTTTGTAATAAAGATTAAATTAGGATAACACATATAAAATGATATAAAATTTAGGTTAATTTATTCACTAGTAACAAAGAAAGAAGTATTGAAAGAGCCCTCTTCAAACTTTTCAAATTTTTCCAAAATCTGTAGGATCTTGTTGTTATTTTTTGAAAGGAGACCGAAAAACACTCAGACTAGTAGGAAGAGAAGCGCTGTCATAATGACCTAAAAATAAGAGGATATCAAAGAGATGGCAGTGGTTGCCAACATCTCTCTACTCACAAGCTACCAACCAAGTTCAGGCCTTAATCTTCTCTCACTTTGACTGTTGTAATAGTCTCCTAATTGGTTTTCCTGTCTCATTTCTCTCCGCTCCAATCCATCTTCCACACAGCTACAAAAATGATTTTCCTAAAGTACAGGTCTGATTGAGTCATTCTCTTTCACAATTAATTCCCTCTAGTATCAACTATAGACTCCTCTCTCTTTTTTTTCTTTATTAAAGCTTTTTATTTTTTTTAAAACCTATGCATGGATAATTCTTCGACATTAATTCTTGCAGAACCTTGTATTCCAATTTTCACTCCCTTCCCCAGATGGTAAGTAGTCTAATATATGTTAAACATGGTAGAAATATATGTTAAATCCAATATATGCATACATACTTATACAATTATCTTGTTTTTTATTTTCTCTCATTTTTTTCCTCTTTGATCTGATTTTTTTTTGCAGCATAATTGTGGAAATATATATGGAAGAATTGTACATGTTTAACATATATTGGATTATTGCCATGGGGGGGGTAAAGGAAGAAAAAAAATTAGAACACAAGGTTTTGCAGGGGTGAATGTTGAAAACTATCTATGCATATGTTTTGAAAATAAAAGGTTTTATTTTTAAAAGTATTGTATATACATATTATATATATTATATTATACATTACATATATATATTTTTATATATATAAAACCTATATCAGATTGCTTACTGTCTTGGGGAAAAGTTGGTGAGGGAGGAAGAAAAAAATTGGAACACAAAATCTAATAAAAATGAATGTTGAAAACTATCTTTACATGTATCTAGAAAAACAAAATGCTAATGAGAAAAATTTTAAAATAAAAAAATCAAATCATTTATTGATAATAAATCATAATTTTGCAAATCCTATATTCAGTTACATGATCCCATTTGAGGTTGAAATCTACAGTTTAAGAAACTATTCCTATATAATGTCTTTCCTGATTCCCCCAGCTGTTAGTACCTCTTCATCTGAAATTACAATGTTTTTTTTTTGCATTTTGACACATATACACACACATATATATGTGTATATATATATATGTAAGCACACACACATATGCATATATATACATATTGTCTCCTTTGTAGATGTTAAAGTCCTTGACAGTAAGGACTCTTCACATATATCATTGTATCTTCAGAAACTAACAAAATATATCATGCATAGTAAATGTTTAATAAATGCTTGTTGATTAATTGGTTCTTCCAGAGCCCTCTTTAAAAATGTAGATAACCCTAGGAATAATTTGTAGTTAGATTGTTTGACTGAAAATCCTCTTACATGCTACTTTTTTTTTGCATCTGTGCCCTTTGTTAGTGAGGAGAGCTGCAAACACGAGAGTTAGATAATCTGGTTTTTAATTTTGATTTCATGTCTGAACAGCTTTATGACATTGAATACATCGGTTATCCTCTTTATACCTCAATTTCCTTATCAACAAAGCAAAGATAATAATGACTACCCACAGATTTGTGAGGGAAAATGAGATATTAATTTGAAAATGCTCTTTAAAAATTATATAATACAGATATGCCAGAGTCAAAAGATAGTAGAGTAAGACTACCTTCCTTGTGAAAATTACGGTTTTAATTTTTGTTGGAAATCTTTTTTCTTACAAATATTTTCTGTTTATTTGCTTAATTATGCCTGAAACTAAACTTGTCAAGTGTTCAGGATAATCATGGGTGTAGTGACTTTCATCATATTTGTTTCTGTCAAATTCTCTTATATAAAGAGAACATTTAGGTAATTTAATGCAATTCAACAAACATTTAGTAAAATGTGACTACCCTCAGTATCTTAAAGCCACAGTATTTATTATAAATTCAAAATTAGTGAAACACTTCAGTATACACATGAAATAATCGCAAATCCAGACAAAAAAGCTCACGGTCTTGTTTTTAAGATCTCTTTCCTGCTTCCCTTGCCAAACATGTAATTTTACCTTCTGCATAATATTCTGGCAAGAGAAGCTGCTCACACTGTTGATCCCCACCAGATGCGTGAATCTCCTGTAACTGAATCTCTGGCAGATTCTGTTTCCTCAACAACATAATCTCTAGTTGGGCCACGATAACATATTGCACATCTGTACAATACTCCATCCCAGATGAATACAAAATAAGAATCCTTTTTTGAGGTGAATCAAATCCATTAGGATTTAAGTTCTGGAATCTCTTATTCTAAAACACTGGTTCTAATTACCTTACGCACAAATAAAATTAATTAGTTTCAAGAAAACTTCATAATCCTTTGGGTTGCCTTAAGGTCTACTACAGAGAATTAGGTGCCATATCAGTCAATTGATTAGCATTTATTGAGCATCTCCTATGTCCACGGTACTGTGCTATATGCTAGTGATACAAAGAAAGACAAAAAATAATTCCTCCTTTTAAGGAGCTCATAGTCTAAAGGGAGAGACAACATGCAACAACTTTGTATCAAATCTTCAATTCATAGTATAAACTGGGGTTAGTTCTAGAGGGAAAACACTAAGGATAGGGACTGGGAAACATTTATTGCTGAGACTTAAAGGAAACCAAGAGTGGGGATGAGATGGGGGGAGAACTCCAGGAATTGCAGATGAAAATGTTTGGAGATGGGAGATAAAGTGAAGAAAAGTAGATGTTTGTAGCAGCCCTTTTTGTAGTGGCAAGGAATTGGAAAATGAATGGATGCCCATCAGTTGGGGAATGGCTGAGTAAGTTATGGTATATGAATGTTATGGAATATTATTGCTTTATAGGAAATAATCATCAGTATGATTTCAGAAAAGACTGGAGAGACTTACAGGAACTGATGCTGAGTGAAGTGATCAGAACCAAGAGAACATTGTATACAACAATAATAAGATTATACAATGATCAACTGTGATGAATGTGGCTCTTTTCAACAATAATGGTCTTGTGATGGAGAGATAGATACATCTTCATTCAGAAAGAAGACTATGAGGACTGAATATGGATCACAGTATAGTATTTTCACCTTTTTTTGTTGCTATTAGCTTGCTTTTTTTTTCTTTCTCAAACCATTCTCCAACTGATAAATAATTAAAGGATATGAATAGACAATTTTTAGGTGAAGAAATTAAAACCATTTCTAGTCATATAAAAAAATGCTCTAAATCACTATTGATCAGAGAAATACAAATTAAGACAACTCTGAGCTGTCATTATGCACCTCTCAGATTGGCTAAGATGACAGGAAAAGATAATGATAAATATTTGAGGGATGTGGGGAAACTGGGAAACTAACACACTGTTGATGGAGTTGTGAATCTATCTAACCATTCTCGTGAGCAATTTGGAACTATGCCCAAAAGGCTATCAAAGTGTGCATACTCTCTTATACAGAAGTGTCTCTATTAGGCTTGTATTCCAAAGAGATCTTAAAGGAGGAAAAGGGACTCACATGTGCAAAAGTGTTTGTGACAGCCCTTTTTGTAGTGGCTAGAAACTGGAAGCTGAATGGATGCCCATCAATTGGAGAGTGGCTGAATAAATTATAGTATATGAATGTTGTAGAATATTATTGTTCTACAAGAAATGACCAGAAAGATGATTTCAAAAAGGCCTGGAGAGACTTACATACTGATGCTAAGTGAAATAAATAGAACCAAGAGAACATTGTACATGGCAACAACAAGATTATGCGATGATCAGCCCGGATGGACTTGGTGCTTTACAACAATGAGATGAGTCAGGCCAATTCTAATATACTTGTGATGGAGAGAGCCATCTGCATCCAGAGATAGGACTATGGGGACTGAATGTGGATCACAATATAGTATTTTCACTTTTTTGGTTGTTGTTTACTTGGTTTTTTTTCTTTCTCGTTTTGTTTTTCCTTTTTGATTTAATTTTTCTTGTGCAACATGATAATTGTGGCAATATGTATAGAAGAATTGCACGTGTTTAACATATATTGGATTACTTGCTATCTAGGGAGGGGTAAGAGGAAGGGAAGGAGAAAAATTTGGAACACAAGCTTTTTCAAGGTTGAATGTTGAAAACTATCTTTGCATATATTTTGAAAGTAAAAAACTATTGTTTAAAAAGCTAATATGCATTTGACTATTTAATAGTATTGTTTAAAAATGTAAAGTTTTTTTTAGTTGAAAACTTAGTAGAATGTTTTGAGATTCTTGGTGACAACTTACCCAAATACCCCACATAAAATGTAAGCACATGTATTTCCTACTATATTTTCCTACTATACTACCCAACACAAGTTACATGAATAATGATAATGCTTTAACATCTTAATCCCTAGGATAAGTCATATGAATAAGAATATCACTTATGTAGTACTTTAACAATGAGCTTCATATACATCATCTAAAATATCAATATTACATTAATTGGAACTTCACAGAAAGTCTGCAAGATGAATTCTACCAGTACTGTTATTCCCATTTTACAAATGAGAAAACAGACACAGAAAAGTTAAGTGATTTGATCAGGAGCACATACTTAGGAAATATCAGGTATAGCATTTGAACCCAGGTCATCATCATTTTAATTCCAAATCTAGCATGCCATAAAATTACAGAGAAATTTCTTCACAAATAGGTCCTTGAATCAACTTTATAATTCAGGATATGAACATAAACTAAGAAGTAATCAAGATAAATTCAGCTGATAGGGTGAGAAAAGACTAATTATTTTAAAATCTAATTTTAACAAATTATTCTCACTAACTAGCTGCTCAATTATTTATGGTGCATCTTTTATACTTTTGTGCCCTCTATATATTTCAGTGCCCTAGGGCAAAGTCCCAGATGCCCTGCCCTAGTTACAATTCTTTACCTATTCTGAAAATGGATTTTCATTTCAATGGAGAAAGATGGCTCATACATGAATTAAACATATATTTCTCTTTTAAAGGTGACATTGCTGGCAGTAATTACAATCTATATTTTTGAATATGACTAAATGAAGCAATGTGGGAGAATAATAGTCTGTTCCACAGTGAACACAATGAAAATAGTCCTCTGCTTTTTAGGCTACAAAAGAGCATCTGTATACCTTTAACCTTAAGCTTTCAGATCTGTTATTTGTTTCCTAGTCATTCAGATATGTCATCTACCAAAGTACTATCTTTCCTTTCCTTTCCTTTTCTTTTCTTTGTTCTTTCTTCCTCTCTCTACCTTCCTTTCTAAGTCTTCCTCCTTCTCTCCCTCTTACTCTCTTCCTTCTTCTCCCTCTTTCTCTCTCCTCTCTCTGTCTCAGTCTCTGTCTCTCTCTTTTCTCTATCTCTGTCAGGCTAGACTAGAACTGTGGTGGCCACTCAAGGGGCCATCTCATCCCTGATCTGTATGAGTTTGTCTTGGGGCTATTTTTCAGTGAAGTTTTCTAGAAGTCTTTCTGTCCTCTCTGCTTACAAAATACTTGAAGAATGCCCTGAAGAGCAACCTTTGATGAAATACTATGTAACTCTGAGGTTTTAAAAAAAATCACAGTAGCAAATAAAGGATTATTTTAAAATTAAGAGAATAAAAATAAATAAAATAAAAAAAAAGAATAAAAAATAAATAAAATTAAGAGAATAGGGACTTTGGGCTTTGCCAAAAAAAAAAAAAATTAGCAAAGGTCCTCAGACTGTGGTCAACCAACACATAGAAAATACATAATGACATTATTGTGAGAAATAATTATTGGAGATACATAGAAATTGGTGAAGGGGGGTGGGGTGGAAAGAGTGCTGGCTCTTATGTCAAGGAACCTGAATTCAAATCCCAGCTCTGTGACTCATGATCTTCACAAAAAACTAGGCACATGGAGACCATCCCATGATCTTTCAATGGAAGAAATGATGATCCTGGTAATAAGCTCATTTGTCAGAAATGCCCGAAAACAGGAAACTTGAATTCTTTGTCATGGTCATGTTTTAAGTAGCAGAGCTTGTCTTTCCCAAAACCACTGCAATAATGGTTCAAAATAATAATACATAATGTTCATATAGAGCTTATTATATACCAGGCACATAAATGCTTTACACGTGTTAGCTCATTTGATCCTCACAACAATCCTGGGAAGTAAGTGCTATTATTATAATCCTCATTTTACAGATGAGGAAACTGAGGCAAATAGATGTTAAATGATTTTCCCAAGATCACACTATTGGGATATACCAAAAGTGTTGGGGTACCTTGGCATATGGCACTAGGTCATCTTTGTAAGAACTTAAGCTCAAAACGGTCTCCGAATCAAGCATGGCACTTTATTGGGGTGACATACTTTGTGTGCCTCCTCCTTAAGAGAAAGACGCAGCCCAGCAGAGGAAGGCAAGGGTTTATATGGAGAAGTAAGGGGGAAAAAACTAAGAGAATGGACAGAGCAGAAAAATTGGATAATCTAAAATAAGATTTTGCTTATGTTTGGACAATCCAGGATAAAGTATTGGGGAGGGGGGTCCTCTGTGATTGGATTTATTTCAGATAAGGTATGCATGGAAAAGGTTTTTTTGTTCTTATGGGATTTGTGAGAAAGGAACAGATAGACAGACAGAGACAGAGAGAGACAAAGAGAGAAACAGAAAGACAGAGGCAGAGAGAGAGCAAGAAAGAGAGATATAGAGAGAGACAGAGACAAAGAGAAAGACAGAGAGAGAGATAGGGAGAAACAGAGACAGAGACAGAGAGACAAAGAGACAGAGACACAGTGAAGACACAGACAGAAAGAGACAGAGACAGACAGATAGACAGAGGGAGAAAAAGAGGGAGGGAGGAGTACTGAGGTTAGGACAGCAGCTAACCAGGCTATCAGCCTGGTTTCCTGGTGTCTGGAGGCTAGAGTTCGGGTCTTCCAGAGTCCAGGTCTGACTATCCACTGGGTCACCTAGCTACCTTTGCTGTTTAGAGTTTATTTATTCATTTTACTGTAGAGAGAAGGGGAGCTAGGGGTGCACACTGACACAAGACAATAGGGTCTTAAAGTCTTTCAAATGCCAGATCACTGGTTCATATTTAGATTTGACCAGAAGTACAAAAACTCGGTTGTACCATATTAGCATCACCTCTTTGTGAGAGAAAAATGGATCCTCAAATTTCAGTGGTGCCGAACACAAATTAAGTCTCAGGATTCTTCTGCCCCACAGCTCAGTCTCTCCCTTCAAATAGCTAATGATCTGTACATCCAAACTAAAATGCACCAGGGGAGCTCAGTATTTAAAGGAAGCTCAGGGAGAATTATTTTGTGAAGCAAAAATCTTTTTGGAATGCAAATAATCACCGTTCCCCCTAAATTATCTGTTTTGTGAGTTTCTATTTCTAGATTCCTAGCAGTTCTTAAAGCAGACACATCTGCACTTCTCTAAGTCTTTCTGGGCCTCACTCCAGAACCTTTCTATTTGCTAAATATGTACAGGAAAGGACTTGGTGTCTTTTGTAGTGGGCAAGGCATCCAATGATTACCTCATACTTAGCTGAAGTCATTTGCCCAACAGCAGGAGGCCAAAGCCTCTTTCAGTGGAGAGGTTTTAAAGCATTATGGTCTAGTTATCAATTAGTCTGGAGATGTGTATCTCCTGGAAGAATGTTGAGCTCATTGGTCATAAAGTGCAATAGGAAAAGCACTTAACAAGGACCATAAATGCACAAAACTGGGGTCATAAAGAGCTCTTCTTGCTCACCACTCCCTTTGGTGACACTATGAGCTACCAGGTTTTCAT
>JAJPUD010002623.1:251218-306851 GCA_023553655.1 Myrmecobius fasciatus
AAAAAAACAGAATTTTAAACAAGAAGAGACCTTAGCAAATTGCCAACTACAATACCCTTATTTCACAGAGGAGGAAACTAAGAGGTCTCAACAGGTTAAGAGATTCTGGAACTCTGGGAAACTGAGATTCCTTCCAGAATTTTAAAAACTCATAAGGTTGTAGAGGCTCCATTTCCTTCACCCAGAAGAGAAAAAAACAAATGTCGAGGCTCAGAGGGGAGAAGCCACAAAGTCACTGAATTCTGGGAGCAAAGGAGTGACCACCACGAACAGAGTGGCCAAAAGGCCTGCAGCAGAAGAGATAGCAGAAGCAAGTGACAAGAATGCTTCTTAATATTCAGTTAATTCCAACTCTTTGTGACCCCACTCAAGGTTTTCTTGGCAAAGATGCTGGAGTGGTTTGCCATTTTTTTTTCTTCAGCTCATTTTACAGATGAGGAAACTGAGGCAATCAGGGCTAAGTGACTTGCCCAGTATCACACAGCTAGGAAATGTCTTTCTATTCATGTGCCTCATAGCTGCTCCCTTGAATACTTCTGCAACCAAAGATCCTCATCATCATGTGGTTAGCCAACTAGAACTAATTATAAGTCATCTATACATCCTCCACAGTCTCTCCACAGCATTCCCTTACATATCATAAGGACTCTTCAGAAAGTAGCTCCTGCCCTTTTCACACAGAGGGTTACCAGCCAAGGAAGTTAATGTTTACCTAATCCAAAAAAACTAAATAAATAAATGTGGGAGGGAAAGCCCCTCAGAGTTTCTGGACAAAGCAGAAATTATTGCTATTTACATTCAATCTGAATCAATCAATCAGGACCCAAACAATCACCAAATGGGATTTGTTCTGGAACTTACTGATGGTCAATCAAGGATAATCAGAGTGGTCTTGGTTGAAGGAATTATACTAGATGTCTATGAGGAAAGGTTGTAAAGAAATCAATTAATTAATAAACATTTGTTTAGTGACTACTATCTGCCAGACACTGTGTTCTGCACTGGGGAAACAAACAAAAATAATCCCTCCTGATTCTTTTGGAGGTTAGCCAGTACATCCAGGGCCTTAAATGTCATTCATCAACAAATCAAATATTTTAGTCTGCATTTTGCAAAAATAAAATATTGTTGAAATTTATTCTACCAATTCTACCAAGTATCTATTTCTGAATCAAATCAGCTGAATTTAATATAAACATAATATACTAGTTTTCTCCAATAGAAATATGACACATGATCCTGTTATTCAATTATGAATCATCTCAAAATGACACTAAAAATCATCATTTTCCTCAAGGATTTACTTTATTTCATACTTCATTAGGACTGTGGTTGACTCAGGCAATTTTTAAAATCAGAGAATCTTTACTTTTGTAGCAGGATTCAACAAAAATTGATAAAAGGGGAAGTTGGCTCCTTAATATGGAATGCAATGACTATAAGTAATGATAAACCTAGAATATGTTGATTTAAGAAAGGGTTATAAGACTGTGCATACCCTTGATCCAGAAATATCATCACTAAGTTTATATTCCAAAGAGATTTTTTTAAAATGTGGGGGAAAGGATCTATTTGTACAAAAATATTTATAATATCTTTTTGGAGTGGCAAAGAATTGGAAATTGAGGGAATGCCCATCAATTAGGGAATGGTTAGTTGCGTGGTTGCTGTTTGTTGCCCTTGGTTCTTGAAGAGAACCAAAATGATATCACTATGTTGGAATCAAATTAGTATGTCTGACTGTGGCTGATTATATCAGTATGAGCTCGGAATGCTTAAATAGTCCCTATGAACATTTGGGGCAGATTCTCTAACTTTGTGCATCTCGTGTTTCTTGTGAGCTAATTCAGTTCTGTTTTGCTTATAGAGTACAGCACCTTTTCTAATGAGGGCACGCCATGCAATCAGTTCTAATGTTCTTAAGAGAGATATTGAGTGTCCTTATTTTGTTTTTTCTGACCACCTTGTGAGCACTTGCCCTGTGTGAATTCTCCATGAAATAGTATTTTTGGCAAGCGTACATTTGGCATTTGAATAGGAGGCTAAATAAGTTGTATATGATTGTAATATTACTGTGCTATAAGAAATGATGAGCAGACTGACTTCAGAAAAGCCTGGAAATATTTACAAGAACTAATGCTGAGTGAAATGAGTAGAATCAGAGAATTTTGTACATAGTAATAGCAAAATTATGTGATGAGCAACTGTGATGGACTTGGCTCTTTTTAGTAATGCAAAGATTCAAGACAGTTCATAATAAACTTGTGATGGAAAATGCTATCTGCATCTAGAGAAAGAACTATAGAGATTGAATGTGATTGAAGCATAGTATTTTCACCTTTTTTTGTTTGTGGTTTTTTCCCTTTTAGTCTGATTTTTCTTATGCAACATGACAAATATAGAAATATGTTTTAAAAGATTGTCCATGCTTAACCTATATCAGATTACATGTTTTCCTGGGGAGGTAGGAGGTAAAGGAAGGTGGGAGAAAAAAAAATTTAACACAAAATTTTCATAAAAATGAATTTATATGTATTTGGAAAAATAAAATACTATTGAGGAAAAAATAAAAAATGAATGTTAAAAATTAATTTATATGTAACTAGAGAAAAATAAAATATTTAAAAATATAGTACATTATTAATGTACTCAGTAGTTACTTGCTTTTTCAGGGTGGCTTTTGGGGGGGGAGTGACAATTTGTGGGAACAGTCCCTATATAATGAGTTATTCAATAAACATATAAAAATAAATCCAAGAGCAAAACAATTAATTAAAATATTAAATAACATAAATAACAAGGAAGGGAATCAAATAGTAAGATGTTTTCTGGATCCACACACAAAAAGATACAAATTTCCTATGTCTCCTTTTGTGTAATAGTTTAATTCCCCTTCAGTTCTTCTAATTTTCCAGCATAGTGGAAAGGCAGTCCCTTTATGACAGTTTATATGGTAGAAGTTCAGAGCATGATGGCTTCTACTTCTTGGAGTCTTTCCCAGAAGTTGCTGAAAAGAAGTTGGAGAAAAGATGAATAGAGAAAAGTTCCAACCTTGGCTCTGTGTCACTATCATGGTCCAGATGATGGTGTTAAGGATGCCAATGATGGTTCTTCAATGAGGTCATCTTTTGTCTCTCCACTTTGAGTATAGTTATATATTTTGCTTCTGCTGAAAGCATATATATCTGGTTCTTGCAACACTTCTTTAATTTTTTTCTTCTTTGGGAACAAAGCCAAGATGGTAGAATAGCAGGAAGCAGTACAGCAGGAGTCTTCCCTTGGACTGCTTACTCCAAAAAACAAAATGAAATGAACCAAAAGAAAACAAAACAAAATGAAACAAACCAAAAAAATCTCCACATAAATCTAGAAAATGCACCAGATTAAATCCTAACGGGGAAATCCAAAAAAAAGTTAGTGAATCATTTTTTCATTGTAGGCTCACATAGAGAGATAAAAAGGTTTGTGGACTTCTTGAGATAGCCAGGAGCTTAGGAATAAATGGAGTATTCTACAGGATAGGGAAAACTGTGCAATTGGGGCAAGTGAGTTATCAGACCACTGATTAGCTTTGTCCTTCATCAATCTGTTGTGAGTTACAGATCCAGGGGGGGTTGAGGATGCGACCTGCATCCAGCCCAGGGTGATGTCTGGGGTAAGGAGCAGTTGCAGACCCTAGGCAGTATATTGAAAAAGAAGTGAGTTCAGAAGCAAACAGCAGAATGGGGTCTCAGTTCCTGCTTCTAGCCCTGTTTAAAGTCTGCAGAGGAATAACCAGGGCAGGATTCCCTGGAGACAGAGAGAAACTTCCAGTTCTATCATTAAACCAGCAGAACTTCCTAGGTGGCTGACAGTGTTTGAGTCCAGAAGCCACTTTACTGTTGCTCAGGAATTTGAAAAACTCAAATTGTGTGTGAGTATGTGTATGTGTGTGTGTGTGTGTGTGTGTGTGTGTGTGTGTGTATGTGAGAGGAGAGAGCAGTGACCAGTTTTTGTCCGGCATGAGACCACTTTGGAAGCACCAGAATCCCCAGCCTGGCTATGTTTGAAAACCTAGAATAAGACAATATTCAATATTCTAAGAAATTGACAATGGTACTAGCCCAAACCTTACTTCTGGAAGTGCTCTTAATTTGGCTCTGACATAAAAGCTGAAGTCAGAAAGTAGACAATAAGAACAAGCAAATGAAAAATGAATGTCCTCATAAAAAGCTACTGTGGTGACAAGGATGCTCAAGGCATAAGCTCAGAAGAGAATGATTCCAAAATATTTGAGCAAAGGCTCAAATTAAAACACATATTTAATACAGATTCAATTAAATTATTGGAAGAAATGGAGTAAGAATTTTAATTAGTTAAAAATAATAATAAGTGAAATGAGAGTTATTGAAGAAAGAATTGGAAAAAAATCAACAGCTTGGCACAAAAAGTGCAGGACAAATTCCCTAAAAATTCAGATGAACTAAATAGAAAACAATGGCTTTATGAAACAAGAAATTGTAAAGCAAAGTCAAAAGGCTAGAAAAATAGAATCTATTTTATTCTAAAAATAGAATTCTATATTTATTCTATTTTTTGTAAGATACCTCATAACAAAAACAACTGACCAGAAAAACAAATGGAGGAGAAAGAAATTTAAGACCCATTGGATTATACAAAAGCCATGACCCACCAAAAAAGCCTAAACATTCTATTTCAAGAAAAAACTGCCTAAGCCTCTTAGAACCAGAGAGCAAAGTAGAAGTAGAAAGAATACACTAGTCACCTACTGAAAGAAATTCCAAATAATAACTCTCAGAAACATTATAGCCAAAATCTAGAGCTTTCAGTTCAAAGAAAAAAAAAATACTGCAAGCAGCTAGGAAGAAAGAATTCAAGTATCACAGAGCTAGAGTCAGGATCACAAAACCCCCCTATAACAAATATGTATAATCAAGTAAATTATTTTCCATATTAACCAAGTCCAAAAGAAAATATCTCAATCTGTGCTCCGAGTCCACCACATCTTTGTTAAGAGATGGGTAGTGTGTTTCTTCAAGAGTCCTCAGGAATAATGAATCAGGATTTTTCTACAATTGCCAACCTGAAATTGAAGTAGCTTCTCATTAGAATAGGCCTTTATTCCCCATGTTAGCACAAGAAAATTCTTTCCCTATGACTAAGAGAAATGAATGTACATTTTATTTTCTTAAAAGGTAAGGATTTTTGTAAATGTATCAGCAAAACTGCTTGGAAAAGTCATTTTGTTCTATAAAATGAGGAAAGGGAAGCCTTTACAACTTCTTTTTAGCATGAGCTCAAATGCCACAATGAGATAGATTGGTATATCTCATCAGTTGGAATATCTCATCAATCTGGAAATGCCCTCCACTCATGCACCCACCCATGATGGTTGGGTGTGCTACTCTCATCCCTATTCTCTCATAAATTTTCTATATTCAGTGGTGCCTTCACAGAACAGCTTGAGGTTATTAGTGGAGTATTTGGTCTATTTATCACTCCTCACTCTCTCCAAGTGGCTAACATGTTATTTTTCAATCCTGCATTTCCCTTTATTCTATTTCTTCTTTGAAGTTCCCTATTTTTTATAGGTGACAGTCCCATCCTACCTGGCATACAAATTTACATCCTCAATGTACCTCAGTTTCTTCAATATAATATTCTTTTTCAATTCTTGGGAGGTTGTATTGTTCTATGATTCAAAATCTTGGAAAAATATAAACTTATGAAATGGAATGTATATAATCACAAAAAAGGGAAAGATTAGTATGTTTGGTAAATTAATCTTAAAAGGCAAGATGCTATTAATTGAATACTTAGAGCCAAATATAGCCTGAGTAGAAAGTTATTAAAAATATGCCCTGATATTTTTTGTTTGTTTTTGACAGCCTAGAAATGCTGCTAGTTTTATTCCATCCAACTTTAGTTGTCCCTGGAACAAGAATGTTGTTCTTGTTGTTCAAGATGTGAATCAGATCATCGAGTTGCAGGAGTTCATGGAAAATCCTTCCATTTCTTCTTGGTTCACTCAGACTTCGGAGCTTTAATGAGAAGGAAAGCAAAGGAATATTGGTCAGAGGAGACCCCTTCCACTACAGGAAGGTTGCTGGATTTTTAAGATACAAAAGACAATGTGGAAATAATGAAAGATGGACCTACTCCAAGGGAAGCAGACACCATCCATCCATCTCTAAAAGAGGGGGAAATTAAATGCATCTTTCTTTCCTTCTAGCTCTGGGGCTCTCCCACGGCCTCACAGTATCAGGCCACATTTATCATCCTCATGCTAAAAGTCAAGGACCTGAGAAGCATCCCGGGTTGATTGACCACAAATAACCTGGGTTACTAAGGACACATATGTAAGGGCTCACTCAGACTTTTCAGTAGAATTTACAGCTGGGGGAAAAGGGGAAACCAGGCCCATAATGAGTGAAGGTGAGCCCTCCCAGTATGTGCATAATTTCAAGATGTCTAAAAGAAGGCTCCAAACACATTGGGCAGATTGTCTGTGGAGCACAGAAAAACATGGACCAGAGGTACATAGATTGAGGAAGTATCTATCATTAGATTGTGAGCTGAAATGTAGCAGGGATTCTTAATCTGGGCTCTGCAAGCATTTTTTTTTAATTTAACTATTTTGATAACTGTATTTCAATATAATTGGTTTCTTTTGTAATCTTATATATTTTATTTGATTGTATGTAGTATTCCATTAATTTTAAGCTCCTTGAGGGCAAGGACCTTTTATTTTCTCTATAATAATATTTTATAGTAGATGCTTAATAAATGCTTGTTGACTTTACTTGATTTATGGAGTGGGGAGGGAAAAAAAGAGGTTTTCATCAAAATCAGTGACAGGCCCTTTAAGCAGCTACTCAATGTAAAGGCTGCCTCTGGGGCCTGATCTATATCTTGTCACCGGACCCAGATGGCTCTGGAGGAGAAAGTGAGGTAGGTGATCAGCACTGCCCTCCCCCACTTAAATCCAATTCACTTTTATGTGGAGATCAACCCTCTGAGTTCATGGTTCTCTGAGGATGAAGAACAAACAACAACCTTTGAGTAGAGTTGCCCCACTGATGACCCAACTGGAACTGGTCAGCTGGATAACAGCTCTTTCTTTTCCTTCCTTCCTTCCTTACCCCACCTCTTTTTCTTTTCTTTGTTTTTCTTCCTTCTGTCTACATATCATTCATACCCTTACTTGTGGGTATTCTGCTCAAAGAAAAATAATTTTTTTAATCACTGAAACCTGCCAAAATATCTTGGAATTTACCAGCTAAATTTCTTTATTAAGGATAATGCCTTAAAGAAAAAGGACCCACATGTGCAAGAATGTTTGTGGTAGCCCTTTTTGTAATGGCTAGAAACTGGAAACTGAATAGATGCCCATCAATTGGAGAATGGCTGAATAAATTATGGTATATGAATGTTATGGAATATTATTGCTCTGTAAGAAACGACCAGCAGGACGATTTCAGAGTGGCCTGGAGAGACTTGCATGAACTGATGCTGAGTGAAATGAACAGAACCAGGAGATCATTATACACGGCAACAACAAGACTATATGATGATCAGTTCTGATGGGCTTGGCTCTCTCCAACAATGATTTGATTGATGCCAGTTCCAATGATCTTGTGATCAAGAGAGCCATCTACACTCAGAGAGGACTGCAGGAAGTGAAGGTAGATCACAAAATAACATTCTCAGTCTTTTTGTTGTTCCTTTGCATTTTGTTTTCTTACTCATTTTCTTTCCTTTTTGATCTGATTTTTCTTATGCAGCAAGATAATTGTATAAATATATTTACACATATTGGATTTAACATATATTTTTACATGTATAACATATATTGGACTAGTTGCCATTTAGGGGAGGGAGTGGGGGAAAGGAGGGGAAAATCTGAAACACAAGGCTATGCAAGGGTCAAGGTTGAAAAATTATCCGTGCATATGTTTTGAAAATAAAAAGCTTTATTAAAAAAAAAAAAAAAGGATCCTGCCTTAAAGGCAAATCACTTTAACTCTCATTGACTGGCCAACAATAGGTCCCAGGCCTGGCTCCAATTGGTCATTTTTTTGGGCCCTGATTGATTCAGAGTGAATTCAAATAACAACTGTTTCTATTTTGGCCCAAAACCCTGAGGGTCTTCTCCTACCAGATTGATTTTTTTTTTTTTTTTGACTAGGTTAAAAAAAGCCATTCTCCGCCTCACTTCTTACCTAAGTTTAGTCACTGAGGGTGTTGCCCCTGTCAAACAGAGCCTTGTTAAAAACCTTAGCTTAAAAAGGTGTAGGCCTCCCACTGCATCCAGGGTCATCTCCATTGGTCCACTGGATCCAGGTGGCTCTGGAGGGGAGAGAAAGGCTCTCTTTCTCTTTGCACAGTTCTCCCTCACTTAAATTCAATTCACTTGCATATCATGGCATCACCTTTCTGATGTCATGGTTAGATTCTTTTGTAATACCAGAGAAACTGAGGCAAGCAAGAGATTGGTTTTTGATCTTTAATGTAGAAAGTTTAGACTAACTGACCGAATGGGGCTCTTGTCCAAAGCATTCCATATAGGTAAACTGAGGCAGGGAACTTATATAGGGTTTTAACTAACTAGGGTTTGTGAAAAGAATACATAACCTGAGTATACAATTTTATAGGGAAAACAAAGGCAGATAAGGGAGGCGAGGACACTGGGAGGACAGACTTTCAGGAAAGGATCATAACTTAATCCTGACAGGATAGAAATCAAAATAAGTAGGTCGAGGGCAGGAGACAGTGAGGCGAGAGGCAATACTCAAACAGAGGGGAAATTATCCTAGCAAGGATGGAGATAATACACCTGGAGTATACATAGGGGGTCAGAGCTTCAAGGTTTTTCCTGGGTTCTTTTTTTAAAATTCAATTTTCAATTCTAATGGCAAGAAAGGAGGGGGAAGGAGTGGCTCCATACTATTAGGAAGGACAAACAACAATAGTGTAAAAGCAGACAGACAGCCTGCCTCACATCCTTCTTAGTCCAATCCATCTTCCACTCAGCAGCCAAAGTGATTTTCCCGAAGTGCAGCTCTGTCCACATTAGCCCACTTCTCTATAAACTCCAGGGGCTCCCTATTACTTTTGGGATCAATTATTTGATTTGCATTTGAAAGCTCTTTAAAACCTGGTCCTTTTTCCAACCTTCTGGCCTTTTATTCCTCTCTACATACTCTATAACGCAGTGACTTTGGCCAAAGTTTCTCCCATCTCTCAGCTCTCTGCATTTGAATGGACTATTTATTCTCCATACCCGGCACACTCTCCTTCCTCACCTGAACCTCCCTGGCTTTCTACAGGACTCAGTTCAAATTCGAAAGGAGCCCTTTTCTGCCTCCCCCACTCCCATCACATCCCCCTAGTTAAAATTTTCCCTTCAGATTCCCTGTCTTCCACTCTGCATCTGTCTTGTACGTACATGGTTGTCTGCTAATCTATTAATATTACTCATCTACTCTATTAGAATAGAAGCTCCTTGAAGGCAGGGGCAGCATTCATTTCCCCAGTTTATATCTTATTTGTAGAGTTGTTTGCATGTGGTCTCCCTCATTAGAATGGGAGTACCTTGCAGGTAGGTATTTTTTGGTTGCTTTTTGTTGTATGACCAGGGTTGCCGTTATTTTTGTGATTGAATCACGCCTGACTCTTCAGGACCTATCTGGGGTTTTCTTGGTCAAGATACTAGCGTAGTTTGTCATTTCTTTTTCTAGATTAAAAAAAAAAAACAACTGAAGTGAATTTGTAAAGTGACTTGAGCAGGGTCACACAGGTAATAAGGTTATGAAGCTGCATTTGAATTCAGGTCTTCCAAGACTCCAAGCTCAGTGCTCTGTCCACTGCACCAATTAGCTGCCTAATGTGGAATCTGGAATATAGAATATACTTAACAAATGTTTTGTTGGCTTAGCACAGTGCCTAACACATAGCAAATGCTTAATAAATGCTTATTGACTGATTTTAACCGAGTTGAGCTGAACTGACCAATAGCTTCTCTATGCCGATCAATGCTTCCTAACCATTTGGTAGAATTGGCAAGAGGTATCAGCAGAGAACTGGGTGTGTAAAAGTTCCTAAACCAACAGAAGTTTTAGTACAAGATGCTCAGGAAATGATTGTTTAATTGACTTGAAAACACAATTCAAGTTCAGTGATTTTTATCATAACAGCAGGGAAAGGAAAAGTATAAATAGCAGAAATCCAAATTTTGCTTTTACAAATAGCTTAAACTTCTCTGAGTAATGATAAAAGCTTTGGCCTATCTCTTCAACAATGAAATGTTTCAAACCACCTCCAATTGTTCACTGAAGAAAGCCATATACACCCAGAGAGAGGGATGCGAAATGTGGACCACAACATAACATTCTCATACTTCTTGATTGATGTTTGCTTACATTGTGTTTCCTTTATCTGATATATCGTTTGTGTAGATAAGATTTTTCTTGCACACCAATGATAAGTTTGGAAATATGTATACATATATTCGATTTGCCAATATTTTAACATAATTAACATGTAGTGGATATCCTGCCATCTAGGGGAGGGGTGGGGAGTTGGGGGGAAAAATTTGTAACGGAAAGCTATGTAAGGGTTATTGTTGAAGAATTACCCACACATATGTTATGCAAATAAAATAAAAATTTAAAAAAAAAAAAAAGCTTTGGCCTAGGAGTCAGAAGCCCCTAATCTAATTGTGGCTCTGCCCCTAACTTTATGTAATTATGGCCAAGATACTTCATCTCTCTGAAACGCAATTTCCTCATTTATGAAATTAGTAATAGGGGTTTGCTATTATATATGCAAAGAATATATAAAGAATTTCTCTTTCATCTTCTCTTCCCTTACCAAACTTTACACCCATTGTGTCTACAAAAAACCAAAAATGATTGGACTGATGAGTCTCTTTTCTCATTTTCTGGTGGAGATAAAAAATCGTTAGCAATAAGTGGGTAGCAGCAGGAATCTGGAGTTTAATCTCAGCTTTGCTACCTAATACCTATGTGGTGTTAGGAAAGTAATTTATCTTTTCTGGGTCTAATTTTCCTCATTTTCAGATAGCACAGTTGACTACATCAGTGAAAGAGAAAAAGGATAACTGAAGGCCACATTAAATTAGAAAACCACAGATTAACTTTATCTTTGCTGTATTATGTTTTATTCTTTTTAGCTAAATATTTTCCAGTTATGTTATAATCTGGTTTGGGTTTCCCTCAGGAGATTTACAGGGAGAAATTTGACACTTCTGGACTAGAAGATTTAAGTTTTTTTTTTTGTTTTGTTTTGTTTTTAAACACATTATTTTTTTTCTTGCTTTTCTCCTTTCTTCCTTCCCTTTATTTTCCTACTTCCCTCAGTCCTTCCCTTCCTTCTTTCTTTTCTCTCTCCCTCTTTTTTTTCTTTCCTTTCTTTTTAAAGAAGCAACTGGAGTTATGTGACTTCCCCAGGGTCATACAGCTTGTAAGTGTGTACTTTTTTTTTCAGTGATCAAAAATCTACCTACCTAATCGAAAAGGAAAAAAAAAGAATTAAAACCCTTGCAAGACAGAAGCATAACCAAGGAAAATAACTTCTCACACTGGCCATAACAAAAAAAAATACATGCCTCAATTTGTACCCTTAGTTCATCACTTCTTTGTTAGGAGAGGGGTGTAACATGTTTCTTCCTGAGTGCTCTGGAATCATGATTTAAGGCTTTTCTATACTCTTCTCCCTCTTGGAAACTGGGCTGTGGCTGTCACACTTTCTTCCCCAGGGTCCACTTTTCCACCAGCACAGACTGCTCCTCTGGTATTTAATCACAAGTAGTGTCATTTATGCAGACAGTGGAAACAAACACATTTATTAAAATTAAAAAAAAAAAAAGAAAAGAATCAGGCTATCATTGGCAGTGGTGGATAGGAAATAGGAAACGCTGGGTCTGTTCAACTCCTAAACAGACACCTAAAGGAAGAAAGCAGGAGCCATACTTGGATTTTGTCTTTATGGAATGTTCACTAAAATGCAGGCATTTTTCTATTTTTCTTCTTGTTTTTGTTTTTTTCTTTTTCGGTTGCCATCACTGTTTCTGGTGACTCTGGTGGGTGAAGCTTCTGAAAATGCTACATGATAGACACTGTCCATCATGATATCTTTTTGCAAACCTCTCTGGGACATTTCTCCATCATCTTTCCTACTCTGTTGCCTGGAGACAAGAGCACAGAGTCTCCCCCATCAAGTTCTTCTTGGGTCAAGAACTCCTACTGATCCCAAATCCCATGAAGTATTTTCTCTTGGAGTAATAATAGTGAAAAACTCCATCTCTTGGGAGCATCTGAAAGTTTGTCCCATGAGGCTATCAGCCCTTCCTCTCTGTCCCTCCTGTAGAGGAAGGCACAATTAATCAGTCAACAAACCTGTATTGTATTAAATGCCTACTGTGTGCTGGGCACAGTAGTGAGCAGATTTGAGGTAGAGAGACCAATCAGCAGGCTATCCTAATAATCCAGGCATGAGGTAAAGAGATGTTAAATGTCTTGCCCAGGGTCATAAAGCTGGCAAATGTCTCAAGAGGATTTAAGTCAAGATTTCCTTGACTCCTTGACTATCCACTTTTTTCTCCGATTTCACATTGCCATCTCCTTCTGCAGTAAGGCACCATGGCAGCTCTTGATCGAAGAATTAGCTAGGACAGAGAAAAATAGCCTTTTTCCTTTTGATGAATTATGATGCACTCTGGAAGAAGATTAGGAGGGAAAAGAATAGGAGTGAGTATTTAAGAGATTATGATCAGCCTGTGCTTATAGACCATGAAGATGAATGAATGGTGGGTTCTTAGTGAAAATAAAATGATTAGGTATTCCACATCCAATTAGTTACCTCCCCAAATAGCCCAGGGTCTTTAATCTCATCTTTTTGATGAGTAGCTCTTCAATTTGAAGCTCTCTTCAGAGCCAAATAAGCCCATGATTCCCCTTTCCCCTGTGGTTATCTCAAGCTGGTAATGCCTCCATTTCCATGATCTCTTCTTTCCATTAGTGAGTTCTTCCCTTTTCTCCATTTGAGAAAGCACTCATATGAACACCCCAGAACCCTCTCAATCTTGCCTCCACAGATCCTTACCCCCCCTTTCAGCTTCATTTTAGTCTTTTCCCACTAGAATGTAAGCCTCTTGAGGGCAGAGCTTATTTTATGGTATTTGTAGTCCCTGTCTAACATATAAATATTTAATAAATATTCTATCTTTTTATCTAGGACTAAAAATTATCCATATCATATAATCTTATCAGTTTGATTTAAATTACTTTATTTGTTCAGGAAGTTCTTAGATTCACTCTTTATACATTTATATGTCATAGTATTATGTCTCTCCATCCCCTTCCTCCTCCCTGAGTCATTCCTGAATCTCTGGGCATCTAAGTCCATCTCTTGCTACAACAAAGAGCTACAACAAAAGAAATATATATATATATATATATATATATTGGACCTTAGCTTCAATCTTTGATCAGCCTGGAGTCCAACAATCCTGGTTTTTTGTTTTTGTTTTAAAGAGGCAAAAAGACCCTTAACACCTCCCAGGGAATGGCAACAAAAGTTGTGAATCTCAAACCCATTTTACAGGTACTTTTTCTTTTATTATTAGTTAGAAGTCATAAAAGAATACAACAAAGGGGCTTTAGTACTTGCTATTTATTCCACATATTTTTACATTTAACCATTGATTGAGTTATATTACTATTTCTGGCTAATATTTTCTCATCATGGCCTCCTCCCTAAGGCTGTAAACTCTTGGAATGTAGAGATGGGAGTCTTAAACTTCAGTTTCTCTCACAGTACCCAGAACATAGTAGGACCACAGTTATTGTCATTTGTCCTTCATTTCTGAAGATTATTGACTGAAAATCAACCAAAATGTAATGTCTTGACTCTTGTGTGAAGTGGATTCACAATTCACACAATTGTAGCTCGGTAGTCCCACAGATGCTTGTTGGCACTGTAATACAGACATGCACAGATAAATCCAGGGAAATACTCCGAGAGACCTATGATCTCATCAATGTGGGCATTTCCTCTACCAAGGATGACTGCAGCCCATCTGTACCCTTTCATCCTGGGTCAATATCCTCTCAACAATTATGCCCATTAAATTGCAGTTTTAAATGCAATTTAAATCTTTCATCATAGTTTTATTTTTTCTCCAATGATGATTTTTTTACAGATTCAGAATATTTATATCAATCAACAAGTATTTATTTAGTACCTGCATGCCAGGCACTGTGCAAGACACTGGGGATAGAAGTAAAAGGAATTAATAACTAATTGCAAAGACCTTATGTTCTAATGGACACTCACATACATACGTATAAGTGACTATATACATATATGTACATATGTTCACAGCCTTTAATATTTTGAGGATCAATTATTTCATGATAATCTCATGATCCTGAATTTTGCTAGGTTGTTCTGCAGACACATCCATTCCTGGACCATATTTAAAGCATTTGCGTGTTGCCATGTCCTGTGAAGGTGTGTTCTACTAACATAGCTTTCAGGTTACTTCCAAATCATGAGGCATTATAGAAGTAATTGAGTAGGGGGATATATACATACATGTGCACATACATGTAGACAAATTTAGCATGTGTATATGTGTGTTCCACTAACATAGCCTTCAGGTTACCTCATAAAGCATTATAGAAGTACTTGAGTAGGAGGATATATAATGTGCACATACATGCAAACAAATTTAGTGTGTACACACATATACACATTATAGCCTATGTGTAGTGTATGTGTACATATGCACATATATTTGTTTTCATCTATCTAAATTTGGACTGGATTTGTGATTTTATGGGGAATTTCCTAGAGAGGAAACCCCTTGTATTGATCTTCAGCTACTCTGAAATTTACTGGGAGATTGAGTAAAACTCATAAGTCAAATGTTAATATCAGAATCAAGTTTTCAGTTGTGCAATTTTCAAATCATACTATAATGTGTTCTTATTTATAAAATATATTTTAATCTTGTAAGGCAAGAATTTCCATTGCCTTTTCTTTATTATTATTATTGTTGCTGTTGATGCTGAAATTTGAACTAAGGTCTTCCTAATTCTGAAACTAGCTCTCTCCCTATTTTGTTATACTGCCCCTCATGTATGTATAAACACACAGATTCCCATATTTCAAAATTTCAGTCTTGGCTTGGGAATTCACGGATGAGCCCTGGCTCATGCATCTGCTTCCAAGCCAAGCCTGGTATCTTGCTTAAGGGGCCACCTGGCTAAAATTAGCTTGGCCATCTGCTGAGACCAGAGCTGGATTATTCTTAGCCCCAGGATGCTTGAGAGCAGGGTTGGATTCTTAAAGATGAGGCAGTACCAAGACTAATTAGGTTTGTCATTTTAAGCATCTGAGGAGGAGAGGGATAGGATGCTGAGGAGAGGTGTGGGTGAACCTTACTTAAGCCAGTCATCCCCACCAAATGCCAGTCACTGCTGTCTGCAAAGAGGCAAGCCACTTTAGCTGAAGCAGCAAGGCACCCCAAGGGAGAAACAGAAGGAAGAACTCTGACCATCACCTCCCTGCAGGCCATGAGAAGGCAGCCTGGGACTCACTCTGAACCCAAGAATCCCAGGAAGGGTGATATTAAATAATGACATTAAAGAGGTATTATCATCTGCTTTGGGGCCACACCCTAAGGACCACAGGACTTTTCTATCTACCTTGCAACTGAAACTTTCCGGTAAAATATAAGCTTCCTGAGGGCAGGGATTACTTTACTTTTTTTTTTTTTTTTTTTAATTTGTATTCCTGGAGTTTAACACTAAACTGTGTGGGACCCTAACCCTAACCCAAATTAAAATCAGAGGCTCTCAAGATAAAAACACAAAAAAAGGATTCATTACCATCTCAAGAGAAAGGGCAACTCTCAACAGACAAGGTGTCAGTAGAGAAGTGCAAAGTGCAAATTGCAAAACACAAGATTATATATAGACCCAGCCCCAACCCCACTTTTGATCTTTTCTCCCATTGGCTGGGGGTTCTAATTTATCCAGAGCACAGAAATAAAGAATACTAATCAACACACTCTTTATTGTATTAGGTACTTAAAAGACAGGAGAGAAATATCAATTTAAGGCATTCAAATACTTGCAGCTTTTTAGCTATAGCTCATCTTATCGAAGTCTCAAGTCACAATCAGAGCATAGGTCAAAGCAATATCTTTTTGAAAGGTCTTTCCTCAGTTTATCCCATTCATCACATAAGTGTTTAATAAATGCTTTATTCTTCAGTCATTAATAAGTCCTTGTTGACTTGCTATTGACTCCATCCTCTGCTTCTACTTGGTAAAACTCTTCCTTAAAGATTGATTTAGGAAATTCAAAACTCATTGTTTTCTCTTTTGCCAAGAAGTTATAACATGACTTTAGGAAAATTTGTGGTAAAAATTACAGGAAGAATGGGTTAGTCTGATTAGTCAGTAATCAATGATTAAGTGTCTATTATGTAATAATCACTGTGCTAGGCACTGGGAATACTGATATAAAAAAAAGAGTCCCTACCCAGAAAGAATGTATAATTGGAGAAGACAATAGACAAATGAAAGCTGAAAAGGTGGGGTGGGAGGAGGACTTGAGAAATCTGAGCTCCTTCTTTAAATAGGGATTTTGGATTCATCACCTCACTCCCCAGACAAAAGGGAAGAGGGCAAGGATGAGGCAGAACACCAAGGCTGATGGCATCTTGAAGGATGATGAAATTTTTCTCACCATTATAATGATTATGTAGGATAGTAGCAGCCACAAAAATAATCAGAGACTCTCGAGGTAAGAAAAAGCAAAAAGGGATTTATTATGCTCTGGAGAGAAAAAGGCAACTCCTAATAGACAAGGTATCAGTAGAGGAGTGCAAAACAAGTTGGAAAACATAAGATTGTATAAGCCAGAAGACCCCACTCCCCTGAACACTAAATATGGAAGCCTATCCCAGAAACATAAGAATATTAGTAAATACTCTTAATTTAAATTTCCCTAGAGAACTGTTATACAAGTAGATATTTCTGGATGAGAAGATTCTGTTACTTGACTTCCCAAAGCCATCATCACCTTTAAAAGAAGTATTTAAATGCTAATTAAGAAATGGCAGGAAATAGGAGAGGAAATGTTCATTCAAGACAATCGGACACCTGCAGCATTTTTAGCTATAGCTCAAATTGTTATCGTTAAAGTCTCAAGTCACAATTAAGGTATAGTTTAAGGCCATATTCCCATGAGAGGGTCTTCACTAGTTAATCTCACACAATCCCTTCTCTTTTGAAGACCTCAGACTATTCTTGATACATTTCCTCAGCAGCTTGTTCTCAGTCTCCAATCTCTCCAGACTGTCCTTTTTCTCCACTGGAATCCATCCTTGTCTAACTGGACTTCCCTCTCCAGGTTGTTCAGTCTTTACTATCTTGACCAGTAATGTCTGTATTACCTTTGTGATAAGCTGTATCACACAGGGGAGGCAGGCAGGGAGTAGTATGACTCCATTTAAAGCTATCAGCAGGAACCAAAGAACCACCAGCTTCTTCCAGACCAAGACCACCAAGAGGTAAATGGTGAGAAACAGGTCTGGACTGGGATGATGTCCTTGCAAATTTCTTTCACCACCTGTCAATTATTATCAGCCAATAAGTAGTCTAATACCCATCTATACTGGAGTACTGCTTCTCTAGTCTGAGTGGCTTGATCTGCTAATAAATCCAGTGCCTTGGTCGTCTGGTTAGTAATTATTTTGACCATAGCCTGGAGTCTAATGAGTCTATTCAGCATACAATTTGGGGTTCTGTACCCCCAACTCTCATTTGGGGGTACATCCATTTGTGTTCCTAGTAATTGGAGTAGATAACCTTTCACAAATAAGATGCCTATTAGGAAATACAGCAACAACAGAAATGTAAAAGAAACAAATAAATGCATCTAGCAACAGATAGATGACTGGCCAAATACTCACTTACTTATTTAGGATATAATGACCACATATTTTCAGATAAGAAACTCTAAGATCTTTGTATCTTCTGATAAGAGATTTGCTTTAAGAAGAAAAAGCAGGGACATGATTATAATAAAAAAAATGGTCCTTCAGGTCTCAGCCTGAGAGCACCTACATGACAGGATAAAGCATCATTAGCTAATTGTATGCAATAACAATTCCACCTGATAGCCAGTCTCAGGAATAATCAGGTGGGTTCTTATTCAAAGGAACACCACTGGAAAACTTAGTCAGAAGGATCCCCCCTAAAGCAGAGGCCAAGGCTGTTCTTCCAACTCTTGTCCAGATGCTAACCTTTGCCTGTAACAATTCAGGATCACATTCCTCTGAGTACTTGTGACATATACCTTTCACATGGCAGATTACTGGCTTGATGATCCATCAGACAATCATACTTGAATTCAAAACTCCAAATAATATCAGCTACAGTCCAAAGAGACTTTTATCTCAATTTATCTCAAATAGATAGTCTCATTAATCAAAGCTTTAGGTGAATTTAGCTCTCAAGGATCACATATCCTACATAAGTATTTACTATAATCTTACATTGATGACAGTAGGAGATTCATCCTTGAAAGTTCACAGTTTATCTTCCTATCTAAGTAAATGGGTTTTAAATTCAACATCACATAAATCATTTTACTTTAAGATGCTTAATAACCAATCCATATTAAAATATGTTCAGGTATTAATCATGTTCAAAGGGGCAAAGACATAGACCATTGTTCTCAGAATCTTCCTCAACAATGGGAACAACTTAAAAATGACTCAATACAACCAATTATAAACTCACATAATATATACTGTCCTAATTTCACATTAAAGAACCCTATCAGAATTAACATTTATCATTTCTTCATCCTAAAAAGTGTTAATTCAACTTCTTTCAATCAAGAAATCTCTATAAACTTTTCTGGAAATATAAGTAACAGGTACAACATCAACATTGTTAAAATTCCTCTAAACACAATTAATCTCCCCTCCTACCAAAACATTCCTAATTGCAAAGTAAATTTTAGAGATTATAAATTGTTCCTAAAAGTTTATTCTTGAGGTTCCTTCACAGGTCTTTTAACTCTGGTATTCTCAGCTTCCAGACTGCAATCTCAGCCATCTGTAATATATGGTAAGAACTTATGTATTGGATAGGATAAACTGATTGAAGACCTCTCATCAGAATATGGCCTTGAGATTTTACAATAACAAATTGAGCTATAGCTAAAAAGCTGCCAGTTTTGGATTGTCTTGGATGAATATTTTCCCTCCTGTTTCCCTCCACCTCTTAATTAGTATTTAAGGACTTCTTTTAAGAGGTAGATTGGCACAATGAAAACAGAGCTGGATGTGATGTTAGGAAATGCTGGATTCAGTTCCTAACTTTGACATATAATGGTTGTGTGATCCTGAGAACCCAGATTGTGATGTTGATCTGTATTGATAGATTTTTTTCCACTGGAATTTCTATTAATGAAATCTCAGGTTAGACCCAAAAAACAAAACAAAACAAAATTTAAAAAATAAAAATAAATAAAAACAAAAACAGAAGTTAAACAATATATTTTAGGAAGAAATCTAAGCTTTGCTATCATTTTAATTTAAAATTTTCAATTAGGATTTTTTGTCTCCCCCTTGGGGAAAAAACAAGAAAAACAAAATCCCTTGTATTTTGGTCATCTTGAGATTAGTTTTAATCTCACATTTTAAAGTCATTTTCTAAAAGACTTTCTTAGACATTTCAATAATGTCACATCTTGAAGGGAATAAACATATAATCAATCCTCTAATTTATTTTAAAATAGTTTGTTAATTTTGTTTTTTGCACTTCCAGGGCATTCCTCTTTTTGTTCTCTCTCAAGAGAACTGTTTTTGAAGAGGACCATGACATCAGGAAAGTAATGCCACGACATGCAAGTGAATTGGATTTGAGTGAAGGTGGGCTGGGCAAGGTCACCCATCCCATTTTCTCCTCCAAAGCTCTCTGGACCCAGTGGTCATAAACAGATCAGGATGGCCAGAGATGGCCCTGGATGCAGTGGGAGAACTCGGCCTTTTTAAGCTAAGGTCTTTAACAGGTCTCAGTTTGACTGAGGTAACACCCATTCAGTAATTAAACCTAGTAACCTTAATAACAAATAAAAAGAGTTGGGGAAAAAAGGTTCAGCAAAATGAACACACTGAAAAAGTCTGATATCTGTAGTCTCACTTCTGCAAAGAGGGCAAGGTTCCTTTCATATCTCTTCTTTAGCTCAGATTTAGTCATTATAATTTCTCAGTATTGTTCTAATTGTTTTGTTGTTCTTTCCATTTACATTGTAGTCACTGCATATATTGTTTTCCTGGTTCCATTTACTTCACTCTGTATCTCATCAGTCTTTTGTTTCTCTGTGCAGCACAGTGATATTCATGTTAATTAGTTTCGTTCAATTTTGTTGAGCCATTCCCCAATCAATGGAAGATTTCTCATTCTTTGTTACTACAAAAAAAAACTTGTTATAATTTAGTGTAGGAAGAAACTTCTATAAGTTAAGAAGTAGGAATATGAAACTTTTCACATTTCCCCTCAAAAAATAATGTTTTAGAGTTGTCTTCTAATTTTCCACTTAATTTTTGGAATAAAAATTTCACTTGAGTATGTTTCTATTGACAGAAAATTTCCCTTAGATTTGACAGCATTTTTTACAATTATGTCTCATTTGTTCTCACAACCCTGTGAGATAGGACAGGCAATTCAGCCCCATTTTGCAGATTGGTTATATAATGAAACATACATAAATCTTTTGATTTACCAAAGATTGCACAATTAGTACATTTAGAGCTGGGATTCAAATCCCTGGGCTCTCTGTAGAAATATGCCTTAAGAACCCTGCTAAATTTCAACTCTGAGGGAGTGTCTTCTCCAGCACCTGGCCACAGGACTCTGCAGTCAACATATTTTATGTGAACTCATTTAAATTTACCCTTTCTCCATAGCACTGACTTCTTGTCCCCTTCTTAAGCTCCGAGGTCTATAATTCTCATTTAGTTCCCTTTAATCTCCTAGCCCATGTTTATAGTATCTTTGTTAACTGCCTTTCTAGTGAAGATCTTAAGCTTCTTAAACAACAATCCATCTTTTTTCCCCACCAGATGTATTAAATTGCTTACCTTTCCTGGCCTTCCACTCCTTGATACCAATGCCTTATCTCCCCCTACTACCTAATCTGGTGACTCAAAACCTAGTTTTCAAGCCCACATGGACATCAATATGCATCAAGAACCCTTCTGTTTAAAGAAAAAGAGTATACACACCTGGGGAATAAGGATACTGGATTGATACAAATATAGCCAACCTTAAATGAACTTTTTTTTTAAAAAGGTATACACTGAAAAATAATTATCCACTGGTTATGTTGAATATTTCTCTAATGAAGATTTCTCTAATGAGGCTGGAACTCATCCAAACTTCCTCATCTTGTCTTATCATAAAATCTCTATGGGGAGATTCTAATATGCTGGGGGAAGGGTTTTTATTAAGTCTTTTTTTGGACATTATGTGGGTATTGATGGAGTATATAGTCCATTGATTATCCCTCAGGCTTGTTCTATGACTAGCTCACACCCTTTTCTGGCCATACAACATTTTGATACCTCATTGTTTCTCCTGTATAATGATTTGTAGGAAATGTGCTACAGCCTGCTTGTGCCTGTCATCTTGGATTGGCTCAATTTAAAATTTTCAGATGTCAATTTTTAAAGACATTCAAGAAGCACTTGAATTATATGTTAATATGATGAGCTTTTATTTTAGATTAGTCTGAGGTCACTGAAAGGCTGCATTCCAAATTGATTTTGGGATGAGTTCATTGTCCATGTGTGGTATATGGTCAAGATGGATATACTGATGGATCAGTTCCTATTCAAATGAGCAACATAGGAATAGGAACATCAGTAGGTATTCTGTATCCATTTAGTAATCAGCACTATGTCAGTAAATCCTTCTTTATTTGATTCCTGGTAGATATGACACGGGCAAACACCTCTGGCAAATGTCTTTTCTGTAATAATTAGAGGATCTAAGTTTTCTCTGTATTCAAGAAATCTTATCTGATTCTGACCTCTGCACTGGGTGGGTGGGGACCCAAACCTTTAAGGCAGCATTTTCTGTATTAAACCAAATGACAATATGTATAGTGAATAATTTTGCATGTTCCATAGAATATCGTCTGAAAAATCTTGCCTGTTTTCTTCTCATAGCTTCAAAGCTAATAACCCTTGCTGTTATTGTAGATTCCCACATTTTGTAAACTTTTTAAAAATATTGACTTTTTTTTTTTTTTCTGATTCTTCATCCACGGAATGCCTAACTAATTATAGATGTCCTGGGCTCTTGTCTCCTCTACTACCTCATTTGGTGATATCATTAGCTCACAAGGAAATTATCATCTCCATGCAAATTATTTCCATTCATAGTCTCTCTCCTAACTGCTACTCAAACATCTTATATTCAAGTCCAAAACAGAATTCATTCTTTTTTTTTTTTTAGTCCTGCATTTCCAATAGTCTAATGACTTAAATTATCTCTTTATTAAATTTTTAACATCTCTCCCAATCATCAGTCCCAGGTTCTAGCCATGTGTTGTCATCAATTAGCTATGTGACTTTTTTCAAGTCATTTTATGCTTTCTGCTTCAGACTATTTTCTTTTGTCAAAAGGAAATATCACATGCCCTTTCTACTTCATAGGGTTGTTACAAGAATAATTTAAAAAATTCAAGAGCACCATTTGAGGGTGCCTTTATTTTAGGGTTACCCGAATTTATAATGTAATTAATGTATAATGTAATTAATGAGCATGCTGGTCCAATAAATATAAGTGACACTCTATCCTCATATATAATCTATACAAAGCTTGAATATAGTCTTTAAAAGTAACACAAGCATTTATTTAGCACCTACTCTGTTCCAGGTATTGTGCTAGGCACTGGAGATACAAAGACAAAACTAAGTTTCTTTTCAAAAGTCCTATAATCTGCTGAGAGACTATATACACATAAAATTAATACTTGAGAAAAAATGATAAAAGTGAATGTTCACCAAAAGAAATGTTTTAAAAAAGTTTAATATAACATTTCAAGATTCTAATGAGGTATGTTCACATACCCAGTTCAATAAAGACTTTGACAGTAAATAACTTCATAAGTAAAAAAGAGCACAGAAAGGAAGCAAAAACTGTCTAAGATTGGGAAGTTGCACTTAATATATGTGCTTATACCACAAGTACTGAAGATACAAAGAAAGACAGAAAAACCACATTTCCTGTCCTTAAAGAGCCCTTGGGTCTATGGAGGAGACAACATTTAAATAACTATGTATAATCTCAGATGGAGCACACTGGAAAGAAGCCCTGAATTTAACAGGCAAAATCCCAACTGTCATTTACTGCCTGTGTAATAATCTCGGACAAAGTCAGTTCACTAATCTGGAGCCCAGTTTTCTTATCTGTAAAAACAAGGGACTTGGCTTAAAATGTTGTTAGAAGATAAAGTCTGGTAAACTACTCTTAAAAGGCTCAAGGCTGATGATATAAACAAAGTTGGATGACTTATCTTAATAAACAGGAACTGACAAATTATTGTGATTTCTTTCTAAAAGTCTTAGTAAATTAAGATAACAGCTCAATTGCCCATTGTTAAAAAGGCCTTAACTTAACCCTCCCAGCTTCAGTTCTGTATCTCTTCGGCCATTCTTCCCGGGACTGTCCTTTTTCATATCTCATTTTCTTTCCTCTCACTAGATCTAAATCTTTGGCAACCTGACTTTCTATCTTATCATTCAGTTGTAATTGTAGCCTCCAGTGACTGAGGATCTCTTTGCATTTCCCCATCCCTTCATTTCTCTGTCATCTTCCAGCTTCATCTATAGCTTTCACCCTCTATTCCTTCTCTTCCTTGGGTATTAACATTGCATTCTCTTGGTTCTTTCCAACCTCTCACCACTGCTGCTTCAGTCATGTCATGCTCACTAACCACAAGTGTTGCCCAGAAATCAACCCTGGGCTTTTTCCTCTCTTTACTATCTTATTTGATGACCTCATTAACACACATGGGTTTATCATCCCTATCTATATGAAGTCTAATTCTTTACACATCTTAAACTCAATATGTCCAAAACAGAATTCATTATCTTTGGGGTTTAAATTTTGGTCCTGGCTTTCAGGTGGTTCAATGACTTAATTCTCTCTCCTGATTTGTTTTCTAGGTCAGTTGTAATGTTTGTCACTATAAAAACTTTTTTCTTATATTTTTTAGTGTATTGATTTTAGTATTTCTTGATGATTCATGGCGTAATTAGCTTCTACTTGGTCAATTCTAATTGTTAGTTCAGGGATTCCCTAGGGAATCTCTTCTAGCCCAGCTTTGGCTCAGCTCCTAACACAACTGCACTGTGCAGTACACCCCCTGGATAAGCACACCTTGTCCCTAGTATCTGCTTACTTGTCTCTCTAAGCCTTTCAGGGCTGGAAAAATGACTATTTTTTCTTTTTTTTTTTTTTTTTTTTTTCTGATATCCCAATCAGAATTCAGTCTGGCACATTTTCTAGATCTTTATGGAAGAGGCTTGGTGGGTAAGCTTGGCTGTACTTATTCTGCTATAACTTTTCATCTTTCCCCCAAAATTTCCTTATTACTCTTCAGGATATTGTCACCTTCAACTCCTCTATTTCACTCAATCTACAATATTCAGTCTGTTGCCCATTCCTGTCTCATATAGCATAAGACCCCTTCTCTCACTAACAGCTATAGCCCAGGTACAGGTTCTCCTCACATCCACAGACTCATGCAATATTTTTCTGATTGGTCTACCTTTTGCATTCCAATCCATCTTCTACTCAGCTATGATTGATTTATGTGTCTGAACCAGGCTATCCTACAATCTCCCATCGACTCTTACTTCTCCTCTTAAGAGTTTCCTTTTGCATGTACTTGGTGTAATACCAACCTTGTTCCTCACTCATGAGGCTCCATTCTGGCCGACTTCTCTGGCCCCGTTTTCCCTTCTCACTTGTCTCTCATCTTTAAGTCACCTTGTATTTCACCTTCTACAGGAAACTTATTACTAATGTCTTCCCTTGGAAAGGACTTTCTATTTTGGAGTGCATGGTGTTCAAGGAAGGAAGACTAGCACCTCTGGCCCAGGATTCCCTGGGCTCTTTTTAGGATTGCTCACCTACCTTTGGTGTCCAGTTGGCACTACTCTTCCAGCCTCCCCAAGAAACCAAGGCATATGCAACAGCCACACAGGTAAAACCACCTTGGCATATGAGCTAACCAGGCTGAGGGTGACCGCTGGCTGAGTCAGGGGACATCCCTAGTAGGCCATGGAAACTTCCAGGGGAACAGGCAAGAAGAACAATTTGTTCCAGCAGCCCTGAAGGTTCCCAAAGCAAGTACTGGAGTGCAGTCAGAGACACCGAGGTTCTTCCCTAAATCCAGGCCATGGCCAACCATTCTGACTTGACTAGCTGCTGTACTTGGACAATATTGGAAGACAATGAGGATGACAACTGAGGGCAACTAGCTCACTTAAATCCATGCCAGAGTCAAGACATCACTCCAAGATGGCATTGGCTCTCTAAACACCATTGCCTTCTACTTAAGATTGCCTACGTGTTGTGGGAAAAATTTCTCACATGCTGTTTCTCCCATCACAAAATGAAGTTGAGGGCAAGGATGCTTTTTGCCTTACTTTGTATTCTTGGTGTTTAGCACAATGTCTATTATATGTTAAATGTTTAAGCTTATTGACTGAGATGTAAAGTCTAACTCATTGTCTTCTTGATTAAGAAAAATAAAAATAAAAAACCCAAACACATTTGATTTGAAATATGTGGCCTTGAAAACCTGCCCCCCAAAATACTCCAAATATTAAATTATGTAAGTACAATAGATGTAACTCAACACACTTTTCTTCAGTTAACTATCACATACAAAAAACTAGGGGGAAAAAAAACTATCATAGAGATAATCCAAAAAAATTCCTATTTATGCCATTTCTTCAATTAATTCTCTTTAGTGAAAACTTTAACAGTGTTTAAATGATGGGCTCAATCATCTGCACATGAAAAACCAAAGTGGATGAAAAAAGAGCAGACAGCCTAAATTATAATATGTAGTTGGATGGATAGCCCAGATAGTTCAATCAGTATGTCTATCTTTGCAGAGACAAAGATGGGACAATTTCAGACTAGATTGTATCTTAGAAACTTTTTTTTTCCTTTTTTTTTTTTTAATTAAAGCTTTTTATTTGCAAAACTTACGTATGGGTAATTTTTCATCAATGACCTTTGCAAAGCTTTCTGTTACAAATTTTTCCCTCCTCCCCACTCCCTCTCCTAGATGGCAGGAAGTCTAACACATGTTAATTATGTTAAAATATTTGACAAATCGAATATGTGTATACATGTACAAGAAAAAAAAATCTGAAAAAGTAAACATAACACAAGCAAACATCAATTATCTTGGAAACTTTCAATGACTAAATTGATTGCTGATACAAAAGCTCTTACATTTCCCCAGTAAGGCTGGTACATGTGAACAATAAAAAACATGTTACTGGCAAAATTTTGGAAGAATTGAAACAAAAATGCTATGGAAAAATTAATGGGGAAAAGGGTATATAGGTTAGTGAAGGCAACACCTACATATATTGTGGCACAAAATGAATTAATTAGGCGTATCCTTAAGAAAGATCATAAAAATAGTTAAAAAACAGACAGCCTGAGTGCTACATTTGATATGAAGAGTATTGAGCCTGTCAGAATGTTGTGTTAATTTTCAAAAAATCTAGTATGAGAAATACACAGAGTAAGGTATATGTGTGAAAGGGTTGCAAACAGAATTAATGAAGGGAGCAGCTATTTACGAAATCCCAAGTCCATATTAACTAAGATAACTTCTAACCAAGGGATATTTCTTGGATAATAGCTGATGCCAAGAAATACACATTTATTCTTCTCTTCATCCTAGGCTACCTTAAAAAAAAAAGTTACTCCTATTTTTGAAAGTTCTATTTATAACACAAATTCTTGAGACCTTAGTGGCCATCAAGTGTGCTTCATCTTACAGACGAAGAAACTGATGCACAGAGAGATTGTGTTTCAGGCAGGATTTGAACCTAGATTTTCAATTCCAATTCTGGTGCCCTAGCCATTATGTTACATTGTTTCTATGAAGGCTTGATGCCTCCTAGAGGAAAAAATGGAGAGGTTCTATTGAGCTTGCTATTCATAACTTATTTATGTGGTCATTAACATGTCCCTGGAACTTTGTACTCACTCATTCCTCCAATAGGCAGATATACTATATCATCAAAACCAAAATAGATGTCCACATCTAGCACTGAATAGGCACACACAGCATAAGGCATTTCTACTATAATGCACAATGACCACTAGCCTTCAGGTCCATATTTTTAAATCATCACAAAAGGATATAGTCCCTGAAGTAAATATTGAAGGATCTGTAATTTAGAAGATTCTAAGTAAATGAAGCTACTTACACTGTTTTCACAAAATAAAGCTGTAAAAAATATACATAAAAGGGGACAGTTAAAGAATTCAAAAGGAAAAAAAAAAGAAAAACTAATTAGTATGAAATTAGCTTTTATTTTTACCTTAAAATAAATGCGCTTAACACTTTTTTCCAAAATCAAAACTGAGGAACATTTAGAAAGAGTTGGAAGCACTTTATTTTCCTTTGAAATCTAATAATGGAAACATCACATTGTAATTTCCCTCTCTACAAATCCCTCCCCCCATGCTTTCGTGTAAAACCATTTTTCTTCCAACTTTTCCTCACTTGTCAGTTACAAGAGGTCTGCTATGCCCCAGGGGTGCATGGAACTTGGGTGGCTGGGGAATCAAATCCCCAGAGACAAAAGCAAATGCAGACTTGGGAGAAAATCTTTTCAACATATGGCCATTTGTTTATATAAAATTCTTATGGAGAAGATTTAGTAAAGTTAATAGCTGTCAGCCACTCGGCTCTCTTTTGAGATTTCTGAAAAGGTTGTGGATATCTAAGCCTATCAGGCAGCTCCATGCTATAACAGAACTACAGGGGCTCAGTCGCCTCTGAGCACTAGGGCAGTGTCACCTGCTCACCACAGGGAGGTCTTAAAGTTGAACTTCAATTTCAGTAGATACTTCAGATTTACCTGAGCAATGTCATAGACAATGTATCTGGAGAGAGAGTGTTAAGGAGACTAAGGCTGGCTTTTAATGGCTGAATGCCCACGATCCTGTCATTACCTTCTTTACTTCCCCCTCAACAGTGCACATGTGCTTTCCAGAGCTGCTGATCTTTCCAAAGCTCAAGATGAAACAAGGATAGCTTCAGAAAGTAGGACCCTCCACAAGTCCCAGGAAGAGCTGTGCTATCAGCTGTACCACCTGCCTTCCCCCCAGCACCCCTGCTTTGAGGCTGGTATGTGGAGCCACAATTCAGAGATAGGGCCCATCATTTTAGCTGCTACCCACGAGGGAGGCAAGCAAGGTGACCCAAAACAGTTAGGAACCCCAGGCAGCATAGAGAGGCCAAATCAACCCATAACCATCACCTTGAGCATTAACACAATTCCGATTCTAATGGGGACAGCCTGAACCCAACAGCCCTTGGAAAAGTAGCAACCTCCGGGCTACCAGCCTTGCTTCTGGCTCAGACCCTGCCGCCATTATCCTGAGACTGCCCTGGTCACTGCTCCCTCAGCAACCACGGCAACTGAAGACCTAGAGAGAAAATTCTTGCCATGCAAGTTGTTGGTACTATCAATTGGCCCAACACCATCAATTTATATGGTTTACAGCAGAAATAGCATTAAAGAAGATGCATAAAGCTGCTTTATCATTGTTCCCTAAGGACCATTCATTTGACTTGCAGCTGAACCCTTATATATATATATATATATATATATATGTATTTTCTCTTCATTTGAAAGTGATATGAGTCACTTATTCTTTTTACTTGATGACAATAATAACCGCTAAACACTTTATAAATATTATATTTCATCCTCACACCAATCTGGGAGATGTTCCTGTTTTTCAGTTGAGAAAATTGAGGCGAACAGACATTAAGTGATTTGCCTATAGTCACACAGTGTCTGAGGCTGGACTCACTCAGGTCTTCCTCACTCCAATTCTGGTATCTTAGCCACTGCACCACTTATTATGGCTTGTATACCTTCAGCCCTTAATCCTTGACATGTAAACACTTAATAGTCTTTTTTTTTCCCATTTGATACATTGTCCTCTAGTTGCTTGGTGCAACATAAATCTGGAAAGCAAAACTCTTAACCACCTACCCTAACACATATCTGATTGGGATCCAATGTGTCTTCTCATGTATTTTATACAAAACACATTGAGAGATCATTGGGAGGGAAAAAAAAAGGAGGCAGCCAGATGGTGCAGCGGATAGAGCCCTGGCCCTGGAGTCAGGAGGACCCAAGTTCAAATGCAGCTTCAGACACACAACTTTCCTAGCTATGTATATATGGGCACCCCAATTGCCTCAGCAAATAATTAAAAAGGGAAGGGATGAAAGCACATACCCATCTAAACCTTTCAATTTACAATTAAGAGTGAATGTGATAGGAAAACTTGTATCTGAAGTAATCCATTCGGAATAAAATTTAACCAAACCAGGAAAACCCATCTCTACGAGAGGGAAGAATACTGTCTCTCCCCCTTCCCCACACTGAACACAGGGTGATTACAATAAGCAGGCTTGGGGTTGGAAAAGAGATGAGAAGATGTCCCTCTCTCTCCCTTCTCTTCAGAAGGGGAAGACCACAGGCGTGGAATGGCAGTTTCTGTGAGATCTGTTGGTTTTGCCATATGGTTCCCTTTTCCCTTTTAAAAATATTGTTATACAAGGGATAGATGGCTTACACATAATGGGTGAAGAGCTGAAGACACAAAAGTAATTAAGTGGTACAGTGGATGAAGCACCAGAACTGGAGTGAGGAGGACCTGACTTTGAGTTCAGCCTCAGGCATTGATTGTGCAACTGTGGGCAAATCACAATGTCTATAAGGGGAAACTATCCTATCTGAAAATGGAGGTGATGTAAAAACAAAAGATATCAATATAAATGTAATTTTTAGTCAACTCTGATTTCTCATTTACTTACACTATATTAGCTGAACCACTAAGATTCTGGAACAGTTTCTAAAGGGACAGAAAATCACATCACACAGTTGGCGGGACAAAGACAAGCCCCATCCTCTCTGAAAAGGTGGGGTTGAATCCAATGGCCAAGAAAGGATACTCATTATATAATAAACAGGTGTCACTGACACCGGAAGGAATCCCCGTTCCCAAAGGAATCTCCACACCATCAAGTGTAACACTGGCTGTTGGATCAGGTGCAGTTTTGCCCAGGCCTGGAAAAAAAGAGAAACAGTGGTTTAAACTGTGGTATGAATATGTAGGCCCCAGGAAGAAAATGTCTGTTTTTCTCAAAAATAATTATTAATGCAGCCAAATACAAAGTCATTAACTTTTATATCTTATTTTAGAAACTAGCATTGGCTAAGCTCTCCAACATTCTAGGTTGGTCTACTTTCTCCTGAATTCCTAAATAGCCCCCTTCATTTTTAGATCCATGCCCCCCAATGTGAGAAAATCATGTACTCCCAAGGCTCCTGGTCACTGACTAGTACTAAACACACAAGTCATACTTCACATTATTTTCCTACCAAATCCTACCAGCTTCCATAGGCTGGTATGGACAAAGAGCTCACATTTCTCTATCACAGTAGCATTTAAAGATTTAGAAGTCCTCTTCCCATCACCCTGTGAGTGAGGCTGGACTATAGGGAGTCGATTTATCCTGAGTCTGTGACATCCTTACAGTAGGGAACTCCTTCCAAGGTGAGCTCTGGTCCCAGAGCTTTGCTTGCCTGCACAGGCCAGAAGCATAATAGGATTTGGTTTCACTGGCCAAAGAGAAGCCCACCATGGGTGGACCTTGTTACCTTTGACACTGTGCTTGCCCTTTGGTAACTTGCTGATGTGGGAGGCGTGTTTCAGCTCATACCTGTTTAAGAGAACACACAGAACAGGCCATTTTTCAGTCTCTGGGGCATTTGGCCATTAAAGAGCTTAGAGCTGCCTTAAGACTCTCTTGGGATCTCCTGACTTGAAGGGTCAGAAAATGCAGCTGTGGAACTGGGCAAACACTACCCATTGCCCATTCAGGAAGTGCTGGTTAAGTATGCAGGCCCCAGCCCTTAAGAGGCTTTTCACCTCAGAAGCAAGCCTCTGAAAGATTGCTAGCACCTCTACCAGAGCCCCCACCCCTAACTTCCAGCTCTCCTCAGGTGGTCCTTACCATAAGAATGTAAATTCCTTAAGGGTAGGGACTGTCTTTGGTTTGTGTGCTTATAGTAAGTGCTTAAGTAATCTATGGATCTACTTGTTAGCTTCCAGTTTGGAACAAATGAAGGGAAAGTCTATAGTTTTTATCTCTAAGGGCAATTTTAAAAGGGTTTTTCTTCTAACTCTAAGTCTACCATCTCAATGGCCCCAGACCAAAGTTACTTACATGTTTCCAAGGGCAACTTCCCCTAGGAGGATTAATCCTATTGGGTCTCCCTGAGATGTGTGGCAGTAATTGGCACTCTTGGAAACCATATCAGCAAAGTAGATTCCTTTACCAAACATATAGCCAGTCTATAGGGTTGGAAACAATGCAGATTTGAGAGATTGCTATGTATATAACAAGGTGCCAAAGGAAACACAAATGAAAGAAAAAAAAGCAAATCACAAATAAGCAGAAAACTTTTCAGTGGAGAGCTGATTCCAGGGCAGTAGTACAGAAATTTTAATTTGAAGGTGTTGGGCATAGTCTAAATTTATGCAGCTGACCCTAGAGTGATATGCAGGTATCATTAACCGTTCTGTACTGCACTGAATGAGGGGTGGTGAGATCACAAATTATTCTTGGTCTAAGGTCACAGACTCAGTGGGCACATCCATAGGGCAATTAGGATGGTACAATGTCAGAAAGCCATGAAAAAAGGCTAAGGGAAATTATGAATGTTTAGCTTAGAGAGAAGGTATGAGTAGAGGCACTGAAAGGGAAGAAGTCAATAAGTGCATCAGGCTAGTGATTTTCAAAGTGGTCTGGGAGGCAGAAATGATTTTAATAATATTTATCAACTTATCTGCATTTAGAGAGTTAACTACTGTAACTAACCCTCATTAAAAAAATTTATTTTAAGAGTATAAAGTCATCCTGAGATCCCCCAAATTTGGTAACCGCTGACCTAGCAGTTACCAAAGTAAAAAGATGGGTGGGTGTGGTATTAACAGATAAGAAGGAAAAAAGGAGCTCTAGACTCCAATTCCTGGTTCTCCCATGTCCCCACTCTGAGCAGGGCATTTGAACTTGCTAGGTCAGTTTCTTTATCTGCACAAGGAGGGAGGTGAGAGGAGATGGCTTCTAAGGGGCCTCCCAACTCTGAATGTAGCTGCTGACCCTGTGTGAGTCTCACAATAAAATGAAGAAGACATGCTTGCACTATGCACCTCATAGTTTGGTGAGGAAGGTATCTTGTCAAACACAAAAGCACTACCTAAATTTAAAGGACTGTCACATAGAAAGGAGGTCAGATTTATTTTGTATCATTCCAGAGATAGCATCAGGACCCAGTGAAAGACAGATTTTGATTTAATAAAAATAGGAAAAATCTTTAAGTCTTGTTAAAAATGGTGAGCTCCTTTTCACAGAAGTGTTCAAACAGAGACAAGATAAATGCCTGTTAGAGCTAGAAGAAAGGATGAGCGGGCCACCAGCTCCGTATTTATCTCCTAACACTCTGAGCCAGCAAGGTCCCTTCCCTCCCTCCCTACACCTAAGGCAACATTTGGGCTCTTCACTTGAAAGCCCCTATGAACAAAAATGCAGCTGCATGACCACCTCCCCTAGCCTGGATCAGCTACATACCACAGGGGCTTCAGGAGGGGCAATCCGAAGACCCTGAGAGAGGATTCCAGCAAAGTTGGTGGCCCTGGACCCGTGCCAAAGCAGCCGACGGTTATGAAGCTGCTTAAAGGGCTTGTAACGTTGGCTTTCACCTTCACGCTCAATCTTGAAGATCTAAAAGCAGTATTTAACAAGAGACAAAAGGATGAAATCCTAGCTGGTCACTCAACTGCTCAAAGAATGTCTCAAACTTTTAGGAGGCCAGGCTACTTCAAAGCAAAGAGAACTCTCTTTACTTTCCCCTTTCTCAAATCCAAAACAAAACACAAATTTTGGAAAGTCACTAAGATAAATCTTTCTCTTTGCTGGGCATGAAGTTGCAGTATTTCTATCTTTAGAAGTCTTTTTTTAAAAAGCAAGAGGATTCTTAATAAATGGTTTAAATAAAAGTCTTCCCAGAAATAAGAGGTCTCAAGTTCAAAGTTTACAGTATTTTACAACTTGTATTGTTACTTTCTGATCTTCACTTTTTTTTTCAGAGACCTGATAATCTTATTATGCATTCCCTTGAATTGTCAGGGCTGGATGTTCACCTGTGACATTACCCATTAAAGTAATCTCTTTTTGAAACATACTTTATATCCAAATATAATCCTTCTTATCCATCTCCTTATCTAGAGAGGGTAACCAAGGATAGAACATAAAAATAAAAATTAGCTTTCTTAAGAAACGTTTAACTTTTTGATTAATTTTCTTGATTTGTAATCAGGTGCCCAAAATTTTAATTTGAAAAGAAGGAAAACAAAAAGGGTGCTTTAAAATGAGCCCAGTTTCTGTTCTACTGAAATACAGGCCATTTCCTAAAAATGTTTTTGGATATAATATATCCTAGGAGCTGGGTAAAGGGAAAAGGAAGCAAGATAGTTCCTTACATCAATAATTTCCAAGTCGTAGGCATTATGAGTAGTAGCATGTGTGTTCTTAACATACTGCCTGATGATGTCAGCTTCTTCTGAATTCTGGTCAACCACCTGGAAGAGACTCACAGAATGAAGGGAAGGAAGGAACTCACCCAGAAGCAGATATTGAAGCTTAAGAAGCTTTACTGACTTTCTCAATGTTCAAAGGTAACAAATATGAGAGATGTGGGACCGGAATTCAAGACCTAACTTGAGAGCCAATGGTTTTTCTGACTCTGTAGCTGGCCCATGGAGGGCTGAATCACAAGTGACTTTTAAGATTGGAAAATAAAATGTTAGCTATAGACAAATAAAGAATCTTATCAACTAGCAGGTTTGCTGCAGCTGCCATCTGAGGCATTGAGGCATCACTAGATTAATCAGTAGTACTTTTGGGGTCCTAAGTATTTATTGCAGTTCCAGCATGGGTAAGATAGAGACACCAAATTGTTAAAAAAGGGAAGAAACCCCCCCCCCAAAACAAATAAGACTTATAATTACTCTGAACCAAATAAAGCTAGGTATTTTCTTGAAATACCTAGCACCTTCAAGATCCTGCTAAATCAGGGCATTTGGGGAATCACTGGACCCTTGATAATCTGGTCACATTTACGGACCCTTTTTTAAAATAATGTTTTTATTAAATAAAATAATTGAAGGAAATGCTATTTCTGTTAGAAATCGGTGAAAATATAGATATACCCCACTCTCCCCCCAATTCACAAATCTCATGAAATCTATTCATGGATCTGACTCCAGGCTACTCTAAAGGTTAAACCCATGGCTCGGGAACCAAGTTTTCAAAGAAAAATGATTTTTTCAACTGTCCAGCCATTTAGTTTACCTCTCGTTAATAAAACTCAAGATAAATTAATTTTTCTAAAGTGGCTAATGGGCTAGGCTTTAGGACTTAAGAATAGATATTTGCATTAGTTTTAGTGAGAAAGGCAGACCAAGAAATCTTCCAAAATTCAGCTCCCTTGGGCCTGGGCCTGGCATTGAGATTTTTTGCTTGCACATGCATATGTAATGTCTGTATATGCACACACCAAGATATATAAGGGCAACTAGAAAGTACAGAGTCAGAAGAATTAGTGCCCCTTCCAAAAGGGAGAACTGTTACCTTAATATCAGTTTTAAGCTTCTCATAATTGACATCAATGGGATCCTTGCTGCCATCTTCAGACCCACCACGGAGCAGACTATAAGCCACCTCAATGTCCAGTAGGTTGTCCAGCATCTCTACTTTGGCCTAAAGAATAAAAAATGAGTCAGATGCTGAGTTTGCATCCAAATTTGGATAGTGTGAAGTCTAACTTAAAGAGGTGGACTTAATTTTGCATGGAAAACAGTAGGTTACAACTCCCCAAGGGAAATGCAACACACATCTTGAGTTGATGGTGTAAGATAGTGGGGAAGAATAAGAACTTAAAAAACAGAAAATACTAGCACATAGTAGGCATCTAAGATTTAGCTTAGAGACTGGCACATGGTAGATGATTAATAAATGCTGGTTGGTTGGCTACTTTTCTACTTGGAAGATATGCTTTCCATATTATTACTGAGCTAAGGAGATGGAGGAAGAAAGAAACATCTTTTCCCCTATTTTTGATTTCTGGTCTATAGTGGGTTTGATTCACTCACAAGCTATATATCTTAAGATACATTATTGCCCAGAAGATCAGCTTTGGAAGGCAAGAGACAAGCTTAATTCTGTCTTCATCCAATTCTTTATCAGTAGGTGGAATCTGATGTGCCAATGAATACTTCCATTTACATCTTATTTCAGAAAGCATTTATTTAAGTGCTAAACTGTATCTGCAATATTACTTGAGAAGAGGTTATAGGTGTGAGAAGTAGGGGGGGAGGGTGACAAGGGACTTTGGGTTGGCCTGTCAGCTCAGGAATTCTCTCCCTTACCTGCACACAATCAATGTTGTTCAGGAGTGGAGGCTTCTTCATTCCAAAGTCATGGGGGATCAGGGTATAGAATCGATTGGAGAGGTCCAGAATCTGAGAGTCGCTGCCACCCTGGGACACTACCTGCAGAAGATAGGAGAAAGGAAAGTAAGGGAAGGGAGATGATTATTAAGCAACACCTAACCTCATCCCCCCTTTTCTTTACCTCCCTGCTTGAAAAGACACCCCATAAAGGTCTACAGGGAAGGTATGATGATTATAGGAAGTACCTAGATTCCATGTAGAAACTACTCTTCTCTATATTGTGTTACTGAGGGCATTTGGGTTGTTTTTAAAACTAGTATTCAAGAAAAGTTAAACAGTAATATTAACAAATACAGAGGACTGGCCATTTTTATAAAAGTTATTTCTGGGGGAAAAAAAATAAATCAACAGCCAAATCCACTGCTCACATGTCCAGAATGCACATTTTTATTTATTCTTCTAAGTCAGAGAATTAGCTATCTATATAGCAAGTTATTTTGCTTGCATTGTACTTGCAGCCCAGCCCGCCTTTGATGGATCTCTTTGGTGGAATGTGTACAAAGTTGGTTAATAAGTCTTACTAAATGAACAAAAACTGAGTCACCAGGTTGAGAACTGGTAGAGAGACCCCGTGGCAGCCAAAGGAATGCAAAGATTCAGTGAACCTACAAGGTGGTGGGCAGTGACTCTGGGCAAGGCAGAGAGTTCCAGACCCATTCTTCCCTACTCTTTTCCCTTCCCAAATCATTTCCCTGACACACATCGAGAAGATAGCGCCATCCTTAATAGCAGCTCTATCTCCACTTTTAACACTAACTTTGGTTATCAGAAATCTTTTCTCCCTAAAACTTCCCTGCTCTTACCTGGGACTGGAGCCTTTGGGACAGGCACAAGTATTTTTCCCCATCACACTTAAAATATTCTATTGTGGTCTCTTCACAGCAGGCCCAAGAGGAGTTTTCTATATAAAGTTTGTGATTTGACTGCAAGCTGTAATTTCCACCTTTAGTTCAGCTCAATTTAACTGCCACCTACTAAGCACTTACCATGTACAAGGCACCATGCTAGGTGCTGGGATACAGTCCCTGCCTTCAAGAAGATTCCACTTTCCTGAAACCTAAGATGTACACAGATATCTAAACATAGAGGTAATTTAAAGGAGGGGAGAGAGCAGTAACAGTAACAACTTGGGGTATCTGAAATTGATCCTTGAAGGAAAGCAGAGATTCTGACGGAGAAAGAGTGAATTTGTTCTTTCCTAAAAATTAAAGAATGAAATGGGTGGGAGAGACTGAAGACAGCTTGTGTGAATGCAGAGGTGGAGAGGGATTCATGAAGAAGCTAGTAAGTAGTTCAGTGTGGCTGAATGCAGAGAGCAGGAAGGAGGAGTAATATTTAGTCAAGTCTGGAAAGGCAGGTGGGAGTCAGATGTAATAGGTCTTAAATGCCAAGTTGAGGAGTTTCTATTTTATTTTTAGTTGCAAAGGGGAACAACTCAATGCTTTTGAAGCAGGGGGAGTGACCTGGTCAGACCTGTGCTTGAGAGACATTATCTAGGCTGTATCAATGATGGAGAGAGGAAAGACTGGCTTTTATTACAGCCTGAGCTAGGGCACTGGGTGAGATGTGAGCAATGTGGACATGTTGGTGGGGGCGAGGTATGAGTCAAGGAAGACTGCAGTTGCAAACCAGAAGGTAACTGTGCCCTTAACTGAAACAGAAGTCTAGAAGATGGATAAGGCTAAGAGGTAAAGTCATCAGTTGGCCTTGATATGGAGAAGGGACATGTTTTCCCCAGAGGCTGCCCTAAAGGAGAAGAGAGTGGGTGAATATATGGGGAATGTAAGATGCAGAATAGCAGCAATACATGATGCATGGCTGCCATTTTCTCAGGAAAGTAGAAGACAAGATCATAAGCTGAGGGAGAGTGGGGTAGGCTGAGGGGATAAAAACTCTGGATCTATTTGGAATGATGACAGAGTCAAGAGAGAAGAATAAAAGGTTTTCTTAGTAGCCATGAGAGCTAACATAAATTTTGTAACTGATTCAGTTGGCATGGTTATGGGATGTCCTCCAATAATATCTGATACTACAGGAATAGGAATAGAGAGGGCAGAAGATAATGATCCAAGGCTGAAGATGGGCAGGGTATCAAGAGCGGTAAGACAAGAAAGAAAGGTATCCAAGAGTGGGAACTGGCTAACTCTAAAGGTCATGACTAAGATGAGAGGTCTTTTATGGGAGCTTTTAAAAAAGGACACCCTATGTAAAAATCCAACATTTTTATAGGTTGGGAAAATAAAAATCTCCAGAAAGTTTTTAACTTAATAAATTTTACCAAACTTCTTAGAATTATCTTTCCTTTCTCTTAAATTTCATCCAAACAAAAACCCTCTTTAGATAAAAATCAAGCTACTCATTTAACTAGGGCTTAAAGTACTTCTACTTTCTTAATGGGGGGGGAAGATTCTTTCAAAAGCTTATGCTCTCACTTATTCCCTTCCTGCCCAAATTGAAACCTGACTTCCATCATGATTTGGCTCAACAGAAACTTTGAATGATTAATAAAAAGTTTATGTGGTACCTGCTGGACCTCACTGAGAATTGAATATGCGTTCTGGATCTGCCTCTTGCTCAGCTTTCCCAATGGCATCTTCTGAAGATCAATCTGATGAGAAATTCATTCCATTAAAAGCTGGTTTCCCAAAAATGCTATGGGATGATACCAATAACTTAAGTGAAACACCTGAGTTGAACTTCCATTTGAAGTAGAGAAACAAATACAAAGAACCATGTTTGACAGGATGTCTACCACCAGAAACAAAAAAATATGGTCAAACACAATACATCAAATCTAAAGAACTAATCCTAAAAATTTGTTAAAACAAAAACAAAACCAAACAAACAACAAACCATTGCCGTTCCTCATTTGCCATGGGGGCCAATTAAAAATCTCCAGGTTGTCTGAAAGAAGTTGCTATTATTGGAAAAGGACAAAAAATCATTTTCAAATGATACACCTGGAATCAACCTAATTGTGGCTTCTTCCTCAATGCCTCTGACACAAACCCAGTATTGAAGTTTTATATTTAAATTTATTTCCCCCTCCAAAATTAACAAGCAATTATTTTCACCCCACTCTTCTCTATCTCTCCTGAGTAAACAAAAACAAAACCACTGTTTTACTTCTTTCTGCATAGTCAAAAAAACCCCAAAAAACAAAACAAAACAACAAATCCCTATGCTATTCATGTCTAAAAATGTCTCATTTCATAACCTGAGTTCATGCTTCTCTGCCAGAAGGTGGGTAACATGCATCTTTATCACTAAAGAAGAAATCTTAAAAGTATGATCAAAGCTGTGTGGATTGGATTCTGAATGTTTTACAGTCAGAGACTATGACTACAAAGTCTGAATTAACTCAGAAGAGACCTTAGAAGGTCTCCAATGTAGATATTTACATTTTAATTTTAGGTGAGGAAATTGAGGACCAGAGATGAACAAAAGTCACATAGCGCATGTGACATCTCTTAAAGGTGAAGTCAAACAGGCTGAACTTGCCAATGGCCATGTCAGTCATCCAATGACAGGCCCAGACTGCCTAGGAAAACCCTCAGGAGAAAAAAGAGAGGCGCTATTCAGTTTCTAACTTAAGGCAAGGGCAGATTCCTTCCTCTTTCTACTTCAGCCTAAGTGAGATGACACAAATCAGTTTACAGGTGCTAAGAAGGCACATCACTAAAGAAATTACTCTTTTCTATTTAATTGGTCTAAACCTTTTTTTTTTACTAGCTATTCTCAAGACTGATCCAATATGCAATTTAGACTAGTGGGTTTTAACAGCAAATCGATCAAGCATTCCCCCCATACAAATTGGAGCCACAGAAAGAGTAAATTTCTTTTTAAATTTCTGAAAGAAGAAAACAAGAGTAAAAAAAAAAAAAAAAGAATGGGAGATAGAACTCGGGTCTATCTCCAAGCAGTTTAAAATAGCTGTCATTAACAGTTTTATATTATATATATTTATATTAAAACTGCCTTCTGTGAGCCTATACAACAAAGGATTCATTAAGTGTCCCTAATGGAAGGCAAGGTAAGGAAGGCTCCATTTTGCTTTGAGGCTCTTTACCTTTTAAAAGGAAGAGATAATTCACAATCACTAATATAAGACCCAAGACTTCAATTTAAGTTTATCACAACCTTCCCTTACAGGTTAGAAGTGCCTCTTCATACACCTGGAGGGGGAGTGACCAATAAGGACAGAGGCATACCTTGAATTCAGATAAAGGCCTGTATTCTACTACTCACTACAGTTCCACTACCCATGGGCTGTCCCTCATGCCATCCAACACTGTCCACAAATGGGCAGGCCAAAGTTAAAAATAAGCCATCACCTCGAATTCCACCATAGCCTTTTTCATGCTCTCCACATCAAAGATCATCTTGATGAGATTCTGAACTGGTTTGGGGAGTTTCGACTTGGTGCCAGCACTGACAGTCAGCTTCTTCACGGCCTCTTCATCCTAGGAGAGAGAGATGGAGAAATCAGAAAACAAAATCATTCAGAACAGGGAAGGAAAGAGACCTCAATGTTTTAGGAACTCTAAACAAGTAACATCTATCTACGCTTGATTCAGTTGGCAAAAATAAACCTGGCTTCCAAGAGCATACATTCTAATATTTGCACAGTAGTGACTACTCTAGGTTTTGGGCAACTGATTAAGGGATAAGGAGAGAAAGGTCTAAAAAGGTCCTCATGATAATGAACTGCAATTCTCAATTGCCATCTCCCTGCCCCACCCAGCCATGAGACCTTCACTTTTATTGGTTTAATGACCTAAGCAGTGTCACTGTAAGGACCAATTGCACAACTACTTAAAAGTCTTAGCACTGCCTGGAGGTACTAAGAGGCTTTGTCTAGGGTCACACAGCCAATAGAAAAAAAAGACAAACCAAACCAAACCAAAACCCTTAAATGCTAAGAGCTCTCCAGTAGCAATAGAGAGGTAGAGAATAGGCTGTTGTCCTTCATTCTCAGAGAGGACCAAAATGACATTACTATGTTACATTGTGTCCCACTATGGCTCATCAGACTAACACAAGCCCCGCCACAAGTTGGATACAAAGGGTTCCTATGAACATTTGTAGTAGCTTCTCTTAACTTTGTGCATCTTGCACTACTACTGGGCTAATTCCATTTTGCTTTGCTCATGGAGTACAGCACCTTCTCTGATGAGGGCATGCCATGCTGGGCAGTCTTGTGCCAGGGTCTTCTTGTTGTACAATCCATTCTAAAGTTCTTAAGAAAGACCCTGAGAGTGTCTCTGTATCACTTTTTCTGACTATTCTGTGAATGTTTGTCAAGTGTACACTTGGCATTTGAACAATGTGGCCAGCCCAACAGAGTTGTGCTCTCTGTAATAATTGGAACGCTTGACGGGTTAGTTTGGAAAAAAAAGGATCTCAATGTCTAGTATTAAAAAAATAAAAGTAAAAATAAAAATAAATAAAGGTCAAGAATACTCAATCTGTAACCACCTGGGCACTTAAGGAAGAGACAAAAGAAACATTCAAGCTTTTCTTTCCTTTTTGGAAAGCAATAGAACAAAGTTCTTTTAAGGCCTTGTGAACCAGGGATCATCATTTGATTTAAACTTATGACAAACCTAAATTAGGGAAATCTTGCAGATTTCCTTAGTTCTCTATCTGGAGTATAACTTGGGAAGCTGCTTTCCTCTAATTTGTAAAGTGGGCTGGGGTTGGAAACTTGGTTTAACATTCTTGTCCCAGCTTTTCCCCCCATGTCTCTTCCTTCACTAGCTCTAGGAAGGGCATATTACTTATTTTTTTATTTTATTTGCAAAAAATATGCATGGGTAATTTTTCTTTTTTATTAAAGCTTTTTATTTGTATAACATATGTATGGGTAGTTCCCCAGCATTGATCTTTACAAAGCTTTCCATCACAAATTTTATCCCCAGTCCCCTCCCCTCCCCTAGGTGGCAGGAAGTCCACCACATGTTAAGAATGTTGAAATATTTGACAAGTTGTGCAAGAAAAATCCTATCTACAAGACAAAAAAAGAAAACCAGAGAAAGGAAACACAATGCAAGCAAACCTCAATAGAGAGCATGAAAATGCCATGTTGTGGTCCACATTTCATATATGGGTAATTTTTCAACACTGACCCTTGCAAAGCTTTCTGTTACAAATTCACCCCCCCCCCCGCCCTCCTCCTCTGTGGTAGGAAGTCCAATATATGTTAACCATGTCAAAATACTTGACAAATCAAATGTGTATACATATTTATAGTTATCTTGTTGCACAAGAAAAATCAGATCTAAAGGATATGGACAATTTTCAGATGATGAAATTAAAACTATTTCTAGTCATATGAAAAGGTGCTCCAAATCACTATTGATCAGAGAAATACAAATTAAGACAACTCTGAGGTACCATTACACACCTGTCAGATTGGCTAAAATGACAGGAAAAGATGACGAATGTTGGAGGGGATGTGGGAAAACTGGGACACTGATACATTGTTGGTGGAAATGTGAATGGATCCAACCATTCTGGAGAGCAATTTGAGCATAGCTCAAAAAGTTGTCAAACTGTGCATACCCTTTGACCCAGCAGTATTTCTATTGGGCTTATATCCCAAAGAGATCATAAAGGAAGGAAAGGAACCCACATGTGCAAGAATGTTTGTGGCAGCCCTTTTTGTAGTGGCTAGAAATTGGAAACTGAGTGGATGCCCATCAATTGGAGAATGCCTGAATAAATTATGGTATATGAATGTTATGGAATATTATTGTTCTGTGAGAAACAACCAGCAGGATGATTTCAGAGAGGCCTGGAGAAACTTGCATGAACTGATGCTGAGTGAAACGAGCAGAACCAGGAGATCGTTATACACAGCAACATCAATATTATATGATGATCAATTCTGATGGATGTGGCTCTCTTCCAATAATGAAATGTTTCAAATCAGTTCCAATGGTTCAGTGAAGAAAGCCATATACACCCAGAGAGAGGGATGTGAAATGTGGACCGCAACATAACATTTTCATGCTCTCTATTGATGTCTGCTTGCATCATGTCTCCCTTTCAGGTTTTTTTTTTCTTGTAGATCTGACTTTTCTTGCACAGCAAGATAACTGTAAAAATATGTATATACATATACAATTTGCCAATCGAATTATTACTTTGCCAAGTATTTTAACATAATTAACATGTAGTGGACTTCCTGCCATCTAGGGGAGGGGTGAGGGCTAGGAGGGAAAAATTTCTAACAGAAAACTTTGCAAGGGTCAATGTTGAAAAATTACCCATACATATATTTTGCAAATAAAAAGCTTTAATAAAAAAAGAAAAAAGAAAAATAAAAATCGGATCTACAAGAAAAAAAAATCTGAAAAAGGAAACATAAGGGCGTATTACTTATGATGGAAGGATACTGGATGATTACCTGCCCATAGTCAATCTCCAGGGGGTAGAACTTCTTGGGATATTTAGTGAAGTTGCTGGAATGCCAGGAGTTGCCCGTTTTCTCCTCATATAGCTTCAAAAAATGATCAATGGCATCTTCCTTGGATGACATTTGTTCTAGTTTATTGCTGCCAATCACAGTGCCCACTCGGCCCCAGGATCTAAATATCCAGTACCTGAAGGGAGTGGTAGGGGAGATGTAAGAACGGGAGATAAAAACCAGAGTCAAAGGTCTGAATTTTAGTTGCATGTTCTAAGGGGAAAAACTTTCCAAAGAAACTTTATTCAACAGCAGCAACAAAAATCCCAAGGACAATTAAAAAGATTAGGAAAATTCCTAAGTTTTTTACTCTCCCTCAAATGCTCTATCCAAGGTCAGCAGGAAGCTGTGTTTAGTGTATACTGTCTGGTTACAGACCATATAAGGGAGTTAAATTTCCATTTGTCTCAGGCTGGCCCAAGGACTTCTAAAAAAATGTCACTCGACTCTTAGGAAAGCTCTCTCATTCCCCCCACCCCAAAGTGGACTGATGTACTCCCTGCCACCCCACCCTTACAAAGTCACACACACATTCACTCTTACTCTTTTCCTGTCACCAAACCCTTTATGCCCTCATCCCAAAGAATCAAATGGAGGAAGCAGTAAACATTAAACCCAGGCCCAGTAGTATAGTCTCCTGGCCCCCAACAGATGTTCTTGGAACTTATGTTAGTTCTTTCTAGTTCATGGAATTTCCCCATGATTCACAATTGGAGGAGAGAACAAAACCTAATAACCCTCTTAAGAAGGGTTATTGAAACCATTTGTGGAGATGGTGTGGAACATTAGATTTGGAACCTGGGTTCAACTCCCTGCTGTACAACCAATCAAGTGGGGTGAGTCCATCACTTTAACACCAATATTATTCTGGAGATGGTAAAAGAAAGAATAATCTGCAGTGACCTTGAAGGTAAAAAAGACAAAGTGGGTATAACAGATTGTGGGGGGGGTGGGGAGGGAGAGAAGGAGAAGAAACCAAAGATTTCATCCAAAAAATGCCAGATTGGAAAAGTAGGCCAGTTATGTGGTGAGAAGTGCCACAATGGAGCACTCCAATAAGGAGGACCCAAGTTCAAATCTGGCCTCAGATTCTTACTACCTCTGAGACTTTGGGCAAGTCATTTAACAAGTCTGCCTCAGTTTATGTATTTGTAAAACAGGGATGATAATGGCCCTTCCTTTCCAAGTGGTTGTGAGGATGAAATGAAGTTAACACTTACAAAGCAGAGACTTCGAAAGCTTTAAGCATTATAGAAAGGCTGGTAAATGGAGATCCTATGTAATTGATACTAAAATATGTGGAGAAAGACCTCCAGAAAGATCAGGTAAGTCCTCTTTGGAGACTCATAGACAAGAACTCCACAGGAGAAGGGATGGATGAGTTGCAGTTGGTGTAGATGTTTAGCCAGAAAAACCTGGGGGAAGGAATCGGTAATAGTAACAGATGTCCTCAAGTTTCTGAAGCTCTGTCACATAGAAAAGGACTAATATCTACCTGGGCAGAACTAGGAACAAAGAGAGATTAAGGTTTGATAGAAGGAAAAACTTCCTATCCTTTCAGGGAAGTCTTTAAGAGAAGATGAGGTCAGAGGCCACTTCCTGGGGAACTCTGTAGGGCCCTTGGTCCAGATGGGAGCCTCTCATAGCACTTCCACTCTTAAAATGTTTCTGTGAAGCACTCATTGAACCTGGCCCTCCTCTAAACTGCTTTAACCCACACTCAACCCTGCCCCAAGAACCCACCTGATTTCTCGATCATCTTCCAGGAGCTGCAGCTTATAATACGAATTGGTACCTTTCACAATGTCCACAAGGCCAAGGGTAGCACTGAAGATTTTCCCATTTTTTTCAAGCACATGAGCTGAATCCTCGAGACCTGATCAAAGAGGCAACGTACTTAGTTCTCAAAGCCTTTTTAAAAATAATCAGATATAAAGCTGGACCGAACCTCAGAAGCCACCTATCATCTACTTCAACCCCCTCCCCCAGCTGCAAATTTATAAAGTAGAAAACAAAATGGAGACCCAATAAACATAAAAGTGACTTGCCCAGAGCCACAGAATTGGTAAATGGGAGAGCTAGGATTGGAATCCAGTTCCTTTGGACTCTAGAACTCTTTCCCACTACATTTAACTTTTCCTTTACCATGAAGGATTAAAGATGTCTAAAACAGGGGAAGAGAAGGAATTCTAGGCAAGCCATTGCATAGGGATAAGATGTTCTCTAAATTCAATTTTACCAACTTACAATTCACTATCTATCCTATGCTTACTGAGGGGTGGGAAGAAGAAAACAAGACAATGTTAGATGAGCACATATTCACAGGAGTACATATTTCTTAGGCAACCTTTAGATCTCTCCTTCCTCAAACATCAAGCCCTTAAGATTCCTCTTCTGCCTTTAAGTTTCACTCACCAGAATCAGGATCTACAGCTGCTCCACCTTTTAGTGTTAACTTCATTTTCTTTTCTGATTTGTTGGTCCCTGTGAAGGAGATGCAGAAAGATACTGAGTGAGAGGCTGCTTTGGAAAAAGAAAGTTCCTGAATCCTTCCTGACTTATTAAAAAAAAAAAAAAAAAAGCTACAGTCTAATGAACATGAAAATGATTGCTGAGAAAAATGTGGATAATTGGAGAATATCCAGAGGAGGAAAATCAAGATTGTAAAGGCACTGGACAAAAGGAGGCTGGAAGAGAGGACAGCAGACTTCAGACTTGCTGTTTGGTTTCAAAGAGATTAGGGAATGGAAAGAAGGTATACAGCAAAGTCAGACCTGATGCCACTTTTGAACATCGAGAATGGCTGAATTCTCATTCCTTAAAGGACTTAAAGAAGCAAGAGGATGGCCAACCACAACATTACAACTACGTTCTAATGGGAATGCCCTTTCTAGTATGGGCTGAATTATATGACTGCAGAGAATTATTCCAACTCTCAAATTATGTGATGGTAGATTGGTACTAAATAAAAAATTTATTATTATTTAAAAAATTTTTCATTTTCCCATAGCTACATTTATATTTTTTTAAACATTTGTTTTTAAAATTTTAGAGTTCCAGATTCTTCCAGAATTTGATCCAGAAGTTGATCAAAACAGAGAAATAACCTATCTTGACCCTATTGGGTGACACTAGGCCAAATCTAAGAAAACCCAATAATTCAATGCCCTAGACAAAGAGAGCCTCGATAAGCCAGATCTCTAAGGAAGCTTGCTCTTCTCTGAGCTCACCTTCCTCCTCTTTGACTTGACTCTTACTCTTCTTGGAAGAAGAGCCTCCTGACTTCCCTCCTGGCTTCACCTCTGAGGGTTCGGGCTTCACTTCAGCACCCCAAGAGGACAGGGTGTGCAGAGAGAGCAGCTCCTGGAGGCTCTTGCCAGAAGCAGCAATATCCTGGAGGAAATCCTCAGATACTACTCGCACGTTGGCTTCTTTGACCTCTTCCATCTTCTTATTCATCTTCTCAACCTCCTCTGTGCAAATAAATGAAAAGCTAGTTGAGATCAAAATCCAGAACTACACTTGATAAAGCATACTATTATCATTTTTAAAATTCAGTAAGTATTTATTATATACAAAACAGGTGGAAATAAAAAATTGGGTACTGTCACTATTGTCAGGGAGCTCACTTTTTTTTTTTTAATTAAAACTTTTTATTTACAAAACATATGCATGGGTAATTTTTCAACACTGACCCTTGCAAAACTTTCTGTTACAAATTTTTCTCTCCCCCCTCCCCACCCCCTCCCCTACATGGCAGGTAGTCCAATACATGTTAACCATGTTAAAATACATGACAAACCCAATATAAAGCATATTATTATTATTACAAGGAAAAAAAAATACAAGCATCGAATGACAGAAAAGGCCCTGATACAGGAATCTGAGGGCCACCCTTGTTTCGGTGTGACCTTGAGGCATAGGGTGATGGGCCTTGGATCCTCTTTAAATTCTTAATCCTTTTGTCCCACCCAAGGTCCTTTTCTTTCCTTCCATACTATTACTACTACAACTACAGTAAGGCCTAAATTATTTTCCCAGTTTAACAAGTTCACTTTGCACCATCAAATACTTGAGCACCTAACTGGACAAGATGCTATATGAAACATTGGGGAGAATGGGGAAAATAACATACCCAAGACTTTAGACGAATCACTTGACTTTGCTGGGCATTAGTTTCACTGTTGGTAACTAGAGAAGTGAACCAGAGAATCTCCAAGTTCAATTCCAGGTTTATGTTTATGATTCTATAATATGTTCTAAGATGCTATATTAAAGTAGGAGCCATGAACTTATTTTTTAAAAATATTTTTGTAACTATATTTTAATACAATTGATTTCCTTTGTAATCCTATAGATTACTTTGTGCACTTAAAAGCCATCTAAAAAACTTTAAACAAACAAACAAATAAATAAAAACAAATAAAAGAGCCCTCAAACTAGGCTCTAGAGGCTTCACTACCCAAGAGACCCCAGCTACAGAGGTTACCAAGGAGTAAAAGCTGGGACAGACAGAGAAGCTTTCTGCAGTAAGCCTCTGGAATACTGGGAATGACAGGCTAGTGAATCAGTTATAAATGGCCCACTTTCTTGCCCATCTCTGTTTTAAACAAAGGAGGCAAAGTAATCCCCGGAAGGAGTGAGTCAGGGAGAGAGAATATGTAGATTTGCAATTTTTCACCTATCCATTTTCTGTGTCTAAACCTATACTTGTCTTTTCCTATTAATACAGGTGATTGGGAACTCAGCCAGAAGCATGCACCATTCCCACACCCACCCCATTCACTTAAAGTTAGATTGCCTATTTGTTATGTAGTTGTTTCATGGGCCTTAGTTTCACTTCTCTAGTTAAACTGTCAGCTCTCTCAAAGCAGCACGAGGCACTTTTTCTGTAGCACCCAGCTCCAGGTGGCCCAGACTGCTGCTCAATCTTACACAAAGCTTTGGTAAAAGCTCCCCCTTCTCAAGACCAGGACCAAGACAAACTCACTTTTTGTACTAATGCAGAGGGAAGCTTTGTTAGCTGTCCCTGTCACCTTCCCCCCAAGTTCTTCTATTGTGGCTTTCATTTCATCCTTGTTTTTGGAAAGCTTCCCCAGAGCCAGAATCTTCATGCTGGACAAAGGCTTGTCTATGATGGAAAGAAACACATCTGTCAAGCAGAGATGACCCCATAACTGCTCAGGAGACACAGGAGAGAAATCACATTCTGCAGAAAAAAAAGGGGGGAGCCTCCTGCCAGCCTGGAGGGGTCAGAGCTCCAGGACCCAACTCAGTGTGCAGGCCACCAGCACCTGCCCTCCAACAGCTAAGAATCTGGGAAATGAAAGCTCTCAGGTGACAGACAAGCAGCTGTTAACCTAAGAAGCAGCTCCACTAGGCCCCATCTCCTCCTGGGGGTTTGTCTGTGGGTCACTGCCAGGCCTTCTGGAGTTTCTCACCAATACCAATAAACTCCCAAACTCGGCCTGGACTGCTTTTGCTTCTTCCACAAGAATCCCTAAGAAAGTCAAGGGTCAAGCACAGTACCCTGTGGGTAGGAAGGACAGGAGGACAATTTGGACTCAAACCTCCACACACCAAAGGCCTCAGGAGGCACCTCAGAGTCTCTAGGATCCAACTGCTAATCAACAAGCATTTATTAAACATCCCATGTGTGCTGAAGTAACAAAGAAAAATCAAAGTTACAGCTCACTGAGCCTAGTTTTTATCTGAATGACAATAAAGCTCCATGTGGTCTTTTGATAACTCTTGGCAAGGGGATTGAGAGGGAGAACGACCTGAAGGGAGGTGGAAAGTGGGTTCCCCTTGTAGCATCCTGAGAAGCAAGAGAAACAGCAGAAAGACCTCTATAACGGAGATCCCAGAAGAACAAGGCTCTTCATTCACTGAGTCAAAAAGTGATGTGACTCTTTATACAAACCTTTTATATAAGTATACACACACACACACACACACACACACACACACACACACACACACAGTTTCCCCTTTAACTCCTTTCTAGCAGCTGCAAATGGGAAAAAACCCCCAAAACCCCACAACTCCCACAAATAAAACTTTAAGAGTTAAAAAAAAAGAAAGAAGAATTTGCATGTGGCCAAAGTCGGTTTGCTTGTAGAGGGGAGTCCCAAGAGGCCCCCCCTAGATTTCCTAGCCACTTACCTGGTGGGGCCGAGGAGTTCACAGTGGGAGGAGCTGCTACTGAGGAGGGAAGAGGCTTTGAAGGTGGGGCATTAGCTTCTGGTGGGAATACTCGATCCTGCTTTTTACACTTAAATTTTTTGAGGTAAGAGACTTCCCGGAACTCCTATGGAACAGAAATTCAAAGAGGTCAGGAGCCATACTCCTGAAAACCCAAGCATACAGAGAAAACATTTAGCTATGGATGATGTCTGAAAATCTTTTCTATGTGTGCTTTTGTCTTGGAGGGTAATAGTGTGCAGCAAACTATGATGGAGTAGCTTATGTCACTAAATTACTGTAGTTTTAGAAAATTTCCAGTCAATTATACAGAACAGTGGCAGGAGGCAACATCATCCCAGGTGACTTTTTCTGGTAACCTCTGGCACCCTGAGGAGCTGCTACCAGGTCCCAGCTCTGGTCACATGTCTGTAGACCACTGTCCAGGTGACTTTTCTTCAGATGATGTTTTAAAACCTGGTACCCAGAACTCAATACAACTAGTGTGACCATCCCAGAGCACACTGTGGCTCTTATGACCTCCGTGTGCTCAGCCCTTATTTTTTGTTGTTGTTCAGTAGGTTCAGTCAAGTTTTAACTCTTAATGACCCCATCTGAGGTTTTCCATTTCCTTTTCCAGATTACTTGAGGCCAAGAGGGTTAAATGACTTGCCCAGAATCACAAAGCTAGCATCAGAGGCTGGATTTGAACTCAGGTCTTCATGACGTGCTCCATCCACTGGGCTACCTACCTGCTCAAGCACTTATTACATTCATTGTATGTTTCCTTCCACCAAGGCAGATCCTACAATGCTAGCTTTTGTAAACTGGGGGCAAACATTTATCCTTGCCAACACAGTGGGGGCAGCTTCTCCAATAAGAACTGAGGTCTGCCAGGGTCCACACTGTTAGGGTAGTCCTGGGACATGTTCACAACAATGGGACACTGGGCTTCCCTTTAGAAACTCCATTTTTCTGTTGCTGCTCTAGACCCACATAGGGAATTTGCAGATATGAAGCTCTATCAATGTAGAATGACCTTTATCTTATAATTTATAGACCGAAAGAGGCAGTCATAGGGAAGTCTAAGTGCTTACAGTTCTTCTCACAGAGATGTTGTGCAGATCAAATGAAATAACTGTGTGAAGCATTTTACAAATTTAACAACAAATTTAAAAACACATCTGTCAGTTATTATTCTCAATGCAGATTTAAGTGGAGCTATGGAGCTATGGAGTCTATTCACCTCATTAACCTTGAGTCTTCTTGGTATGAATCACTGAAGTCCTGTCTCTCCATTCCTTTACTTCTAGTTATTTTTAAACTCAAATGCAAGACTTTGAATTGACCCCCAAGTTTCATAATTTCTTTTTTGAATTTTGATTTAGGCTTCCTGGGCATTAATTCAGTAAAGGTACATTAAGAGCCCTCTATGTGCTAAGCCATATCTATTCCTTTCATCTGTGTGTCAACTGAACGTGACAGTATCCCACATCTTCATCCAAGTTACTGCCATATTTCAAATTGTTAGTTTCCATGAAAAACGTTGGAGGGATTGCAGGAAAATGGGTACATTAATGCAGTGTTGGCGGAACTGTGAATTGGTCCAGTCATTCTGCAAAACAATTTGGAACCCTGCCCCCCAAAAAGTCACTAAACTGAGCATACCAGAAAGAGAAAAAAGACCCATATATATATATATATATATATATATATATATATATATATATAAAATATTTATAATAGTTCTTTTTTTTTGACAGGAAATCAACGAAACAAAGGGGATGCCCATCAACTGAGGAATAGCTGAATAAATTATGGTATGGGAAGATAACAGAATACTATTGTGCCTTAAGAAATGATGATTTGTATGAACTTACATAGAGGAGTGAACAAAACCTGAAGAATAATTTATACACTAACAACATTGTAAATACAAACAAGAATTCTGATAATATAAGAACCAACCATGACTCCTGATTAAGATGTATGTTTAAAATCTCCTTTTTGGTAAAACCATAAGTATTAAGAAATAGTTCCCTCCCCACCCCCAGCCCTTTTCAGTCTCCAAGGAAGAGCTATGGGAAAGGAGGGTGATTGGCAGTCAAGGGCAAAAATTTTTTTTTCTTAGGGAAATGGATAAAGGTGGTACGTAACCTTCGAACAAAGAACTCAACTTATTTACATCATTGCCCTTCCCACCCAGAAAGAACTCAATCGAAAGCCCTCTATTCCAGGGAATGGAGGTACCTTTGCAACTCCAAATCAGAAAAGTGTCTTTCCACTGCTCCTCCAAAGATCCTTCTCAGAGAGTGGTGGTCTAGGAGGGCAACTATTTAACAATTCTACAGTGCTAACTAACCAAACTGCATTTTTACCCATTTCGATATTTTCTTGGTTCTGGTCTCAAACACTTAACATTGCCTAGCTGTGTGATCTTAGGCTAGTCACTTGACCCCATAAGCTACTAAAGTTGAAAATGACTCTAAGACCTGAGGATATCTGTATGCTGCCAGATATAGTTGATGTTTGGTTAGTTTTGCTGAATTGCTTTGTTCCCTCTTTATGATTTTATTCTGGATAATGTAGGAAAAGGGATATATTAGGGAAAAAATGTTTAAGATTATCATTTTTTTTTTTTAAAGATAAACCATGTTCTTTGGATCTGCTGGGCAGTGGCCTCAATAGCAAGCCCAAGAGCCCTCCTCTCCAGCCGGCCAGTCTAGTCTCAGAGCCTGAGCTCTCCCACGTACCTTGGGGATGACCCACTCCTTTCGGTTGGGAGTCTGTGTCTTGGCCACGCACTTGGTCCAGGCAGTGATATCTCCAGTGCAGTAGTAAGCATCACTCTTGAAGACAAACTGTCCCTTGCACTCCTCACAGGGAAGAAGAGCGCCAAAAGCCATCCCATCGGCCACTCTGTCCAATATCTTCAGTGATAAAAGGAACAAACACAAACACTTCAGAGAACTAGGGAGGAAGCTGAGAGGACAAAAAACATACCTGTCTACTATGAGATGGAACAACTTGGACAATCAATAAGCCCTCGTTAAGTACCTCTTATAGGCAGCCTGCCAAGTATTAGAGAGAGAGGACAAAAATCAAAGTCCCTGCCTTCAAGGAGCTTACATCCTCTTGGAGGAGACAGCAGATACAGACACAGACACAGACAAAACAAACACAATGACATTTTTTTTTTAAAGAAAGGCACTAATAACTGGAACCAGGAAAGGCTCCATGTAAAAAGTGAAGCTTAAATTGAGTTTTAATGTAAATATGGGATCCTAAATGGTGCAGGTCCTCATTCCAAGCACAAGGAGAGGGCCAGTGGAAAGGGCAGAGAGTCTAGGAGATGGAACATTTTGTGCATAGACAGCAAGGGGGAGAGTTTTCATGGACTATGGTGTAGGAAGGGGAGTAACATAAAATAAAGTTGGAAAGGTAGACTGGGGTCATATTCTGAAAGCCTGAGCCTCAGTTCAGTCTCTATTTGATTTAGAGCTAACAGGGAGCTCCTGGAATTTACTGATCGGGGAAGCCAGCTACACTCCAGGGAAAACCTCACTGAAAGTTGTACAAAGGACGACTGGAGAGGGGAAGCACCAGAGGTGGGGAAGCCAGTGAGCAAGCTTTCCCAGGAGAAGTGTAAGTGTGAGTCCTGTCCTTGGAGTGATACGGATTGGATAAACATAGACATACATTCATATGTTCATCTAGAATGTTTTCTGACTCTCCATTAGGTAAGTTTCAGGGTACTTAGGTCCAGTCCCTTAAACTGCTTTGATAAGTAACACAGTAGCCTATTAGCAAGACCAAAAACTACAGGATCTTGCCAAAGTATCAAATTATTAATTATCACAGGCATTGCCTTATTCCCAGGGCACATGAAAGCATTGGGGCAATTTCTATTCTGGGGAAGAATAACAATGTTATCCATGCAATTCTTCACAAGTGCATGAAGAACCCTCAGTAACATTTTTGAAGGTTAAAGTGGCTCCTACTATATAACTTCTGCTATAAAGGAATGGATCCTTCTACACTCTCTGACACCCCCTGAGCAAGAATAGCAGCTTCATTCACAACTTGGGAACTCTAAGATGTTCTATGATGTAGAACAGGGGTGTCAAACCCAGGTAATCAACAAAATTCCCCAGTGCTCCCAAACAAAATATAATTAGGAAATATCCAACAAAATAAAAATCCAATACAACAAAGATAATGTTAATTTGTGGTTTTTTAAGTCAATATGCAATGGAGATCTTTTTCTATTTCAGTCTAACACCACTAATGAAATAACAGCAGCTGTCATAAAAAAAAAATCAATAAAATGAAAAAAAAAAAAAATCCAATTCAAAGCCAGATGTTAACACATGGATAACAAAGGTAGAATATAAGTTCCTTAAAGGCAGAGAGTTTCACTTTATGTTGCAATCACTAGTGGAGCTGGACTCAATAAATGCTTGACTTGAAGTGAATAAAAAGTATGAGTTCGGAGGAGAGCAGAAAGGCCTGGTACTATCTGCTACTAAGAAGGCTGAGCCTGATAGATCACTTGCGCTCGAGAGTTCTGAGTTGACACAGACCTGCGCTCTCAGGGAAGGGTAAGGGGCACCCACCAGACTACAAGGAAGGAAGAAAACCAGAGCAGCTAAAGCTTCCATAGCAATCAGTATTAGACTTGGGCTGATGAAGAATGGCTGCACTCTGAGTTTGGATGAGATAAAGACATCTGGTCTCAAAAATTAAAATAATGTAAAACCCACCCCCCACTGTCTACTCACCGCTGAGTCCCCTGAAGGCACTTCTTGCTTGTTGGCTATCAGTAGCTCTTTTAGGTCATTTGTAGAACAGACTTTCTTCAATTCATCTTTGATGCTCCAGATGAGCTCTGTCTGTGTCTGTAGAAGAGACGGCAGCTCAAAGACTTGTTTGAATACCTGATTATTGCTAAACCCTGAAAGACTAGCCCTAGATCCTGTTCAATGATCTCCTTTTTAAAAAGCAGGCAAATTACTGAGCTAAATTCTAATTTTGGGGTCACACACTGAGGCTTCAACTATTAAGTGGGTGGTGATGGGGGAAGGGAGAGAGGAAGGCCTAAAACCTGTAATTTTTATTTTACTGATGAGAAACTCTCTTTACTTGTTTTGAAAACTAGTCTCATAAGAGGGACATGTCACTTTAGTTTGCACTAAAGTTTTAAGAGGTACCATCAAGACAATAGAGAAGAGTTCTGGTTCATGTGTCATATAATTTCATGGATTCAAATAAACCCATCTCAGTTTGCATCTTTCTAGATGTTGTCCTTCCCACCCCTCAAAACAAAACGCAACAAAAAATCGAATTCAACTACCCGTTACTGATTCTCATTAAGAAAATCCCCATCGATGTGGGAAAACTGGGACACTGATACATTGTTGGTGGAACTGTGAACGGATCCAACCATTCCGGAGAGCAATTTGGAGCTATGCTCAAAAAGTTATCAAACTGTGCATACCCTTTGACCCAGCAGTGTTTCTACTGGGCCTATATCCCAAAGAGATTTTAAAGGAGGGAAAGGGACCCATATGTGCAAAAATGTTTGTGGCAGCCCTTTTTGTAGTGGCAAGAAACTGGAAATTGAAAAGATGCCCATCAATTGGAGAATGGCTGAATAAATTATGGTATATGAATGTTATGGAATATTATTGTTCTGTAAGAAATGACCAACAGGAGGATTTCAGAGAGGACTGGAGAGACTTGCATGAACTGATGCTGAGTGAAATCAGCAGAACCAGGAGAACATTATACATAGCAACAAGACTATACTATGATCAATTCTGAAGGACATGGTTCTTTTCAACAATGATGTGATTCAAACCAGTTGTTCTGCGATGAAGATAGTCATATACATCCAGAGAGAGGCCTGTGGGAACTGAGAGTGAACCACAACACAGCATTTTAATGCTTTCTGTGAATATTTCCATGCATTTTGTTTTCCTTCTTAGGTTGTTTTTTTT